>JAAGNO010003116.1:28673-45670 GCA_033439905.1 Ceryle rudis | reverse complement strand
TTTGCTTTTCACTCTGTTTATGTCTGTAATAATTAAATTATATTTGCATGCCATCTAAAGGCCCATTAAATCCTATCCTTTAGTGGTGTGCCAGAAAATTATTTGACTTCAGGCCATGTGAACAAATACTTTTCCAGCCTTTTCTGATTAGCTAAGCCAACAGCTTGCTTTAGGAGTTTTTTTTCTCAAACACCTGACATGCTTTTCTTATCATATGTGGGGTCCTGTCCTTGCTCCATGCACAGAGTCCGAATAGTCTTCCTGTCTTTCATCCTCTCTGCACTTTTCTTCTCCTCCCCCTACAAACCTCCCACTTAGCACCTAACATATTCTAGAAGTGGAAGGCTGTGTGATAGAGCTTAATCCATGAGTATAGCTGACTTCTTCTCAGTCATACTGCAGAGCACTCAAGGACCAGCAGAGTTTGAGAAGCTCAAACATCTGCATTATTATGGAGTGCCCCTTTGGCTTCTCTGAGTGGTATTGTCTGGGGCAGATATCTGGGTGAAATTTAAACAGGGTGGAAAGTAGTACAGAAGAGACAGATAGTGTCTTTCATGAAGAAATATAGACAAAACAGAGGAAATTCTGATAGTCAGAAGATAGGATATGAAATAATACACTGGATTTCTTTTTTAAGGCAGGAATGAGGATTGGAAAAAAGAACAGGGTAGTCACAAGGTGCTTACCTCAGACCCAGACATTAGAGATATTTTAGGCTGAAATATAGCACAATTGTCTATTTACAGTATAGCTCTTCTGTGGGCTGATGAGGAGAATTATGTGGAAACTTCTTTGCATTTTTGTATGCCTCATCAAGTCTTCCTGATCGCCTGTGAATTTTGCCTCTTCAACAAAAATGTCACATTGTCCACTTCAGCCTCACATTATTATTTATTTATTAATAATTATCAATTAATAATTAGCTTTTATCAATCATTTATCTATTGTTATCAATTATCTATTATCTCTCATTTTCATCATAATCATTGTTAAAATCCTCAAATAGCTACAGATTGGTGCTACAGATTTTTGCGGGATCCTGATTATGGAAATTAGTCTCACTCTATGATCTGAGCAGTAAAATTTTGACATAAACTTCAGAGACAAAGTCCTTAAAGATGTTGCAGACACTGAGGCAAGTTCATATAAAGCCTGTATATACTGGATGACCCTGAAGCTAAGCAGTATGTTTCAATGAAGGTTCTTCTGTAAGGATGTCAAACACAAGCAGAAGTAAACCTCACTAGAGCCACTTAGACACAAACTTGCAGCTTTCCCACGTGGCAGTGTCCCTAAAAGCAAACACTGTCTGAGAAAAGTTGCCTTCATTATATTTCAGCATACTTCATCAAGGTAGAAAGGTTGTACTACAATCTCCATCTTGTAATGCATTACATGTTTAAATACAACTAAAGTAAAACAGATGTTAGGTTAGAAAAAGTGCCTTCACATGCAAAAGCAATCTCGCCACCCTGCAAATCACTTTTGTTTGTTTGTTTTTAAGCCAAAACAACAGCACATCCTACTGAAAAGATAACTCAATTTCCAGACCAAATAGGCAACTAAGTAAATACAGATTCCCCATTTCCCAAAATTAATCATGAATTGTTGAAATTTCATTGCCCCAAATACTTCTGACTTCTAATCGCAGTAAGGTTTCATCTGCATATATCCCAACCTTACCATGCAAGCTAAGAACAGTTAAGGTATGTTGCAAAAAAATATGTCTAAGAATAGGCTCCCAAGAGGATCATTATAAAAATATGTTTCTGTATCACCTGCCAGTTCAGAACACTTCTACACATGGTCATGGCTTAATGCTTCCAATTGCTCTTCTCTACTTATATTCTTCCTTCAAGTCCCCTCTGCAATTACTAGTATGTTGGAGCCAGTGAGAAGAGTGTAAATCACCCCCAAACTGGTGGTTTTATGATCCCTCCTGCTGTTGTTCCTCCTCTTCCAGCTGCTTCTCCTTCTGTTATTTTGCCATTTTACAGAATAAGGGTGATAATCTGAATTTTTCAGGCTCATCAGTTGACAAATATTTTTGAGAAAAGAGTGCCAGTCTTTAGGAATTCCAGTTTCCATAACGCTTATCTGGTAATTTCCATAATAATTTCCAAGCCAGTTTAGGACTGAACACTATATGGGGGCTAATTTGGCATTGGTTCTGACACTGTAAAGTCATGCAAGTTGCCAACAAGAGCGTAGAAATGTTATCTGTAGTTGAATTTCACATAGGAAGCATGGCAGAATGGACTTTTACGGATGGTGCAGAAGTTTGAAGATTTTATCTAAAAGTACTGGTATTTCTTTTTTCTAATTACTGTAGTGTCATCCAATATAATTCAAAAAGCCCATGTTATCCTCTTTGCTATGCAAAAGCCATAGAAACTGAATTCTTCTCTAGCCCCACATTAAAGTTTGGGACACTCATTTGGGAAAGACAAGTTGTCCCAGTGTGCCATCTTTTCCTCATAAAGCAGAAGTTTCAATAGAACAGCCATCAAGCATTCTTGCTATTATTTCAACTAATAGAGCTATTTAAGGCACTAGATAATTGGGCATACCATGGATTCGTCTGCTTTTCATTTCCAGTACTTGAAGGATTAACAAAATAAATTCAACTGGCAATAAAATCTATAAGAGCTGAAACAACTATTTGAAATAGCACTAAAACTAAAGGTAGTATCCATATCTTAAACTGCCTCATTTGCAAAGCAACTCCTCAGTATATCTTCAGCATAATAACAGTTATTACATGCTTTCCATGTAGATATTGAGGAGAAATCATGGGCATTTAAAAGAGACCATGTTCTGTTGGTTATATAGGTATTTGGGGTTTTGTCTCATCTTTTCTTCTCCATTCAGTATTCCAGCAGAAATCTGAATTGCCATCTGTTTTACAGCCAAGATGATAATGAATTATACCAAGTTCGTCTTGCTAAATGTCATTTGAAATAATTTTTCTCAATTCACCTAAATTGAAATAAGTTATCATATAATGACAAAACACAAAATTATGTTTAAAAAGAAAAACAGACTGAAAGAAGTAACAAGTTAGGCCTATAATAACATTTAGTATATTTCCCACTTAATGCAAGAACAGTCTTTTTATATAGTTTACCATTTTGACACTAGTTAATAGTATGTGACTTGATGAAATTGACTCCATTCTGTTATCAATTATAACAGGACATCTCTCTCAATACGAATATATTTAATTTCTTTCTTTACATTTATACTCCTTGCAATACCTTTAAATAAATGTCTTTTATCTTTCAATACAAAAGTTTGTTATCACATCCAATTAGTTAAAACTAAATTGAATTCTCTGTACACTATTCATGTCTTTTTGATGTCAGGGTATTGAAAAATGAACACAATATCACTCGAGTATATAAAGAAGCATACAGCCTCCCTGTATCATGTTCATATTCTCTTCATATGCATTTTAGAAAATCACAATAGATTTTTCCTTCTGTCATGTCAAACTGCAAGGTAATGCATAATTAGCTATGTAGGAAATATTACAGAAAAGAGACTATTTGTATCCTGCAGGGTCAAATCATATTTTGAACTGTTCCTTAGCAAGGAATTTGAGTTTGCAATCTTCTCTTCAACAGACTTATCATTTATCCCGGTTCTATTCATTTCAAATGCCTGCAGAGACCTTTTTCAGTCTTTAGAGAACAATTGAATATTTCCACCTTTCATCAGGCGTCTTTGATGGTATATTGACTACAATGAGATGCAGCATTTTAAAGGCTTCTTCTGTCCTTCTCCAACCTATTCATTTCAGGAGATATCACATGAGCAGCCTTTGAAACTCCTTCTGAATTTCTGACCACATGAGAAAGAAATGTAGTTACAGAGCACAACAGTTGCTTCCTGCCTAGATGATCCATTTTCAACCTACTCCCCTAGTCTTTTCTTTACATTCCTATTGTAATTCACTGATGTCCCTGAATTGTATTTTTCTCGATTATATTCCTAAACCTCAGGGCCCCACATTCTGATACCAGCCTTTGCTTTGCAAACCTTTTGCATTATTCTGCTTATAAAAAAATACATTTTTGCAAGAACATTCAGTGATAGTTTTATCATCACAATTTTTGGATGTATAAAAATACCTTCTGCCTAAAATAGCATCCGTCACATCCTTACATAAAACAGTCAAAACTGAATAAATACAAACTTGCATCTTTCTGATTATTACCTTTTCTCACCTCAGATTCTAACTAGAGTTTAAAAAAGGTGTTCATTATATAGCATATGACCTTAAAAACATGAATGTGTGGAACAATCACTATGTTTTTGTTTTTCTGCACATACTAGAAAACAACTGTAAGTCTTGCACAATACCGCATTTAAAAAATAAAAAAAAAACCACAAACAAACAAACTAAACAACAACAAAGCAAGCAAACCAACCAACCAACCAAACAAAAAAAACAAACCACCAAAAGTTAAAAAACCTAATTTTTATATTCTACCATTAAGTACAGTAATGTTTATCACCCTCCAGGATGCAAGAAATGTCATCACAATGTTTGAAGAGCCAATTGAAAATCAGGAAGTTATAGATAATCAAGTGAAATTAAGACCATTATATGCTTTGCTCCATTTTCCTTCATTTATTTTGTAAGAATTAATGTGAAATTCAGTTTTCCAATTATAAATACAAATTCAAACAAAATTAAAACTACTTATTTCCATAAATAAAAAATATCTTTGTGTGTGTGTAATAAGAACATCTTTAACTGAATTTAATTGAACTTTGGAAAGAAAATTGGTGGGTTCCTCAGCAAGATTTCAATTTCAATGAAAGGCTGGTATTTTGAAAATAAAATATTTTGTAAATATTATTTGAATTAGTAATCATCTACTGCATAGTATTTTCCATAAGCCATGATTTCTATATTTATAGAGATAATACATACAATAATTAATTATAACTCTTTGCAATGCAAACTCATTATAAATGATGTGTTCATTTTATATTTAGAAAGTAAATTTTTTTTTGTTACTATATAGAGTAAATATAGTAAATAATTTTGTTTATACAGGTTACATAGTCAAATTTGTGTTGGTATCTTTTCCCACATCCAGGAATAAATTTTTCTCCATCACAAATATATCTCATGTAATCAAATGTAGTATGTTGTTTATCTCCACATTCACATAAAAACTGTGGTCATCAAAACCACAGTCTGTGGAAAAAAACACATTATTATTGAAATGACTTTCAATTCCAGATTTATGTTTACTACAATGATAAAAATGAATTTAATAAAAGTAATGCATTAACACCTTTTAAATATAGATATAGATCTTAATCCTTAAATTTATGTTACATTCAGTTCAAAGTAAAGACAAAACAGCCCTGCTAAAGAGCAACATGTCCCATTAAAGAAAGCAGAATCATATTCTCAGCAGACAAAAAAATGAGGCATTTAACAACCTTGTTTAAATCAGTATAAATAAATGAGGTTTTCTATTTAGGAAACTGTCTCTTTTCTGAGACAGTTCTATTGTCATTACATTCTCACTGAATTCCTCATAGTAGGAACCTGGAGTCTTACTTGCCCACCAAAGTTTCAATTTCTGTTTTCTAATGAAAAACTTCTTAAGGGTATTTTCATAAATTGTTTCTGCTGAAAAACAAAAAAAAACCTGAAAATTAATTACTATATGAAAAGTATTTCTTTGAATGATATATTGATTATTTTCAGCAATACTGTTTGTTCATTTGCTAATAAAACCAAGTTGCAGATTTTTCCACTTCTATATGGCCTGCAAGAAACTATTAGCCTTATGGACTCTGCAATCAGTCCTCTAATCCTGCACTGCAGGATATTCCTGTTTATTCATTATCGGTACTGACTGCTCCACTGTACATGTGTAATCCCACCACTTTCAGGAATTGGACTTGGCTTAAATTAATTGTTTTTATGTAGGCTATGTTATAGACAATGGGAACTTTATTCACTTGTGTAAATACAAGCACTGTTTGCTGAGATCTAGTGTATTCAACACAACTACATGGGGCTGGCAAATGTGACTCTGAAGTGTACCGATAAGGGTTCACCCTTATGAACTACAGCTAGAGGCTTGGCAGGAAACCTACAGTAACTCCAACTGCACTAAACAATGTTCTTTGGACAACTCAATAGACCCTCAAGTGTCTGACCAGCTAGATAATTCTCCAGGTACCACTGACCAGGCTGATGATTCATTGGCTACAACAGCAGTTCAGTTACTAAAATTACCTGTAGACATGTATATAGACACCTAAATGAAGTGTCATCTCAAATATTATCCCACTAACAAGTTTTCTTATTTAGGGATATGTGGAGGATAGCAAGTATACCATTGTGTACTAAATGAAGAGCAGGTAACAGGAAACCTCAAGACAAAGGTTCTAATATACAATTCTTTATATACCTGTGTGTATGTTTGTGTATTTTTAATCAATTCAGCAAAGGATTCTATAGACTACTATGCTTATATAAAAATCTCTTATTTTCCAATTGATCAATTAGATTTTCCATTAAGCATTACACAGCCTTGAGTAGTAACACCGTATGTGCAGTTCATGTTTTTTCTCTTGATGTGACATATATAATTTCCCATTTGTATGTCCTTCTCCACAAAGTACCACAGATATCTGATGGCCACTTCTGTTAAGTTTTCATTTAAATATATGCATCCTGTTCACTAGCTTAGGGTTAAAATATTTAGCTGTCTTAAACTCATCATTGCTGCTGTTCTGTAGGTATAGTGCTACATGGCTCCTTAATGAGAGAAAAGAAGCCCGGAATTGTTCCACAGATTCCAGGCTCACTTACACACAATCAGGAGAAGAAAGCTCCCATCTCAGGTTCTGTGAATTACTTTGTAAAGGCTCTCAGAGGCACTTCACCTTCTGGCAAAAAAATTTTAAAAAGGTGGTGAGCATAGGTTTCTAATGCAGGCAGCAATAACTACATTGCTTAAGTGTCAAATATAATTTTTAGATGTAGTATCCAAAAGCATTTGGACAACATTAATGAATTAAATTCTATGACACGTAAAGCAGAGTGTAACACCTATGTTGAATTTTCCATCTTAATTCCAAAGTCCTCTCTGGTAAATACAATACATTTTTCTTCACTTACTAAGCTTACTGTTGCAGAACCCTACCTCCACTTTGCCTATTGCAAGGCATAGTTAAACATGGCTTGCATTCGATTTATGGCAGGATTCATTGAATTCTACACCTTAATCTATGATTTCAAAAACCATGTATATTCCAACTATGCTCTAAAAATCCATTTTTATTATCAGAAGTGTAGTAACAATCCTGTCAGAGAGTATCTTAACTCATCTGTTTGTTTGAGCAGCCCCATCCATGTGTTGTTTCAAACTACCTTAACAGATTATTCTGTATGCATAACCACATTCCGCAGACCTAGTGTTCATCATACATTGAACAGTGCTGTTCTTTTGCTGGCAGATGATGAATTCCTTCTTGCTTATTTTTCTTAGAAAAGTAGCCACAATGCAAAAAAAGTGTGTGTATTCTACATAAAAGAAGCCTCATATCTGCACCTACTTTAAATGTCTGCAGTTATTTAATTCGCAGTTGTTGCATTTGCCTTCAAATGTTTAAAAACATTCCCACCAGACCAAAAACTGGAAGAAAAAAGTGCTCATCATAGTTAGCAGAAAAAAAGTTCTATTCTGAAAACCAGAAAGAAGACTACAATATGAAATGAATTTATAATTTTAAAAAATATAATAATCTCAAATGGAATCCCACAGAAAAAAAACTTTGTGGAACAGTTCTTCTTTTATCATAGATGCATAGATAGATTGATAAATATATAGAAAGACAATTATCTAGTAAATATTCACAATATCATTAATTTTCTTGGCATTTTTGAGACAAAAAATTATACTCCCGAGTAGTTCTACTGTACAAGACAGGAAATTCTTAAAAACAAGAGTCTATTAAAATAAAGGGGTTTAATAATCGAAGGTCACTGAAGATTTAACACTGAGAAATTTATTTTCTCTATATAATAATAATTAAGAGAACAGTTCTACCAGCTAGGTAGTGAATACTCTTTAAAAAAAATATATCATCTCATATATTACAGTGGTAGTGTGG
The DNA here is from genome assembly GCA_033439905.1 of Ceryle rudis. Lineage (NCBI taxonomy): Eukaryota > Metazoa > Chordata > Aves > Coraciiformes > Cerylidae > Ceryle > Ceryle rudis. The sequence goes on along the minus strand of JAAGNO010003116.1, from coordinate 37,513 downwards.
TTAAGGGTTAAGGCCAAGATGGTTGGATGAGTTCTAAAACTGAAAAAAAAAAAAAAAAAGCAGCAAAGCTTTGACTTCCTTATGACAAAATTCTATAGTGAGCCATTTTCTCATTTAGACATTACTGGCAGGGTTAAGGGGACTTCCAGTGAGTGCAAATGTAATTTATGTTTAGCCAAAATTGAAGAGTTGATCTCTCCCTGTTCTGCAGTTACATTCTAATGCATAATTTACATATAGCTGAAACACTAATGTCAGCTGAAATAATTAATTTTCAAACTCCTATATAAACTTAGTATGAAACTTCATTCTTAAACAAGTTGCTAGATGGCCTTTAATTTATATGATGTACAGTAACCTTTCCCACTGGTGAATGTGCAGTTTGATCTGCCAATTAAATTGCAAAGCTGTTCATGCCGGGAAAGATGTTCAAAGGATGAGTGCATTTCTGATAGGAATACCTGTGAAGCTTCTTTCCTTTTCAAGATGTAACAAGATAACATTTCATCAGTAGCTGGCATTAACACAGATTTTCTTTTACTTGATCCTGTCCTTTAGCAAATATCACAGCAGATAAAAAAAAAACAAAAAACAAACCAGCTTGACAACCGATCCTACTAACCACAGTATTGTCTAAACTGGAGACATTTCTTTGGATTATTGCCACTTCATCATATTTTATTAAAACAGTTGAGCTCAACATCTGAAAACTGTGAGAAAAAAAAAATTTATTTCTGAAAGATGATCCCAGAATCACAGAATGGTAGGGGTTGGAAAGGACCTCTGGAGATCATCTAGTCCAATCCCCCTGCCAGAGCAGGCTTATAGCAGGCTGCACAGGATCATGTCCAGGTGGTTTGGAAAGTCTCCAGAGAAGGAGACTCTGCAATGTCCCTGGGCAGTCTATTGCAGTGCTCTGTCACCCTCACAGTGAAGAATTTTCTCCTTACATTGAGATGGAACTTCCTGTGTTCCAGTTTGTGTCCACTGCCCCTTCTCCTATCACTGAGCACCACTAAAAAGATATGATGTTGAGTATTAAGAATAATCACATGAACTACAGAGGTTATGCATAAAAATATAAAACTAAAGAAATTAATTATGAAGTAATTTTGTTCGTATTGATAGGCCTCAACTTTGCCTCCTTTCTAAATCACAGCACCAATCAACCTATATGCATGTCTATGCATTTGTGCATGTTCCTTATTCCCTAAAGACCTGATCATTGAATGAAGAGAGAAAAAGCTAGAACAGAAAGTTTTGTAAAAACAAAATTAGAAGATGTGCAAATCTAAGAGCAATTTTCAGACATGTTTAAGTGACACACAACCCTGTGTCTTAGTCTGGAATATCACCAAGAATACTTCAAAAAAGCTGCCTGAAAACCTTTGAAAATCTATTGTGTAGTAGACTCAGCCACATTTCAGTAAAAAATTTGCTACTTTAATCTACTTAGATACATTTTACTACAGGTTTCTACTGGCTCAATTTTCAAAACTGTAGAAAAGTACAAAAAAGCTGAAACAGTGAGATCAAGACAGATCTTTTTTATCACTTCTGTCTCAATGGGAACTTGAAGCAGGAAGGGAAGTCCATTCTATAGTACACATATTGCTGTGTAAAACATGAGCATGCAAAATTTTTCTTTTCACTAGATCATTGTGATACCATCTGTTCAGCCTTGTTTTCATACCTTTTGACCTATTTCCAAATATCAAAGCAATAATGGTCAGAAAATAGGAAAAAAAAAATTCACTTTATAGCAACAGATTAAAAAATAGGTTTACTTCTGTCATTACTATGACAAAATTTGAACTCACCAGAAAGGCTCATTGAAACAATGTACCTAAACACAGAATTGTTTCTCTAGATTTCCAAGACAATCCATTCACCGCTAATGACACACACTCCAAGTTTTATTTTCCATTTTTTAGATCAACTCATACTTTTTCCATAAGTCATACATACTCATGTCAGCAATATTGCAAAATGCTGGAGGCACAGCTAAAGAAAAAACCTCAAAATACATACAGATCCATGTAAGCATGGATTTTAAAGCATAAGCAATGAAGACACTTGACAACATTAAATGTTGTTTTCCTTTGCCTTCCTTACAAGTAGAGAGAGTGGATGGCAGCAGAACTACTGTGGTTTTAAAGAGTGAATGATGCATGTCCCTTAAATCCTAATTCCTACTCTTTTTGTTTCACTGTGAGACTGCGTATCAGTCTAGAAGTCAAGTTTTCTTAGAGCCACCACAGGTATCACAGGAGGATGTGCTGACATCTACCTACTATACTGTGTCCAGGGCCCTGGCTACACAGATCACTCAAGCAGTTGTGGGCATTGTTGAGTGCATTGTTGTGCCTATCTGGGTAACATCCCCAGGTTTTATTTTTGAGAGAACTGGGTGCATTAGTTTCTTTCACAAGACTTAATCAGACTGCAGTATAGATGTGCCATCAGCAAGGTATTGGTATGGTCATGGAAGATCAACCACGGACATATTAACTGAGGTAGACCTTGGCACTTTTGGCTCTTCAAATGGCTTGCCAGATATGCTTCATTTAACTATTTTCGTATTCTGCTGGAATCAACATATTCAGTTTTTCTATAAAGTTCCATATCAGCACTAATAAATGTATGTGTTGTTTGAGATGTGATGGACCAAGTGGACCTGACATGAAGGCAAAAGACAAAGAAATAATAACCAAGCCAAAGGACAATCTAAGAGAATGATCTTTGCAGAATGAATGACTGGGACAAAATTAGATGTGTCATTCCAGTGATCCTAGTTAGTGCAGCTATTTTATTAATCTTACTGTCATTAGCAATCTGGAACTACAATTGAGAGAGTTCTGCAATATGGGGGCCAGTTTCCGTGCCACTGTAAACCCACATCACCAGTTGACAACAAGTGAGATTCTAGTCCACTAGTTAATTCTTTTTACTTAGCTAATCTAGTTTGTTGTGTTGAGTGTATTCCAGTCCCTTTATTAGAAAGGAAAATAAGGTCTATGACCTCAGTTACTTTCCTGGGAAAACAGTCCTTTATCTCAGGATACAGAGAAGAAGTGTGTGATGTGAATGAAGTCGCTAAATAGAAACCTGAGCAAAGCAGTGCTCTATGGAAAATGTGGAAGTAACGTATTGAGAAATCCCCTATGAGCTTCACAGGCTGGCAGGTGTGACTGAAGGCCCTCTTTTTCTGTAACAGTGACATTTCTAAAATCCTGAGTGCATTAAATAAAGTAGACAGCTTCTAGGAAAACAGTATTTTCATAGCTGCCAGCAGGTTAAGTCTGTGACAAAATGTAAAAGTAAAATGTAAAAGAAATTGACACACTAATTTTTTTCTTGCTTCTAATGTGCTGAAACTTGTGACTGGATTACTTGTGTTTCCATTACACTGGAGTGTGTGTAGAGATCATATGGATGTTCTTTGTTATTTTTTCCATAAAGACTGCTGCAATCTCTGTCCTGAAATTACTTATTACAAATTTATATAGCACAGCTGGTGTTCTGTACAAGCCACTGGGCATTTGTTGACACTACACTGAGCAGGTATATTTACAGTACTCAAGAGAAAGCGGTATGGTATTTGTTTTCAAAAACTCCTAAAACATCTGCAAGGAACAATGAAAAAAGTAAATAGAGTCTACACCACCTCACTTGAATCAGTAAATGCTGACTATTAGGAATTAATATACCTTCTATAATACCCTGGATAGATTACAGTCATTTATCTTAACTGACACGTAAGGGAAGGGCAAGAGCAGATTAAAGTTGCCCCAGAAATTCAGGATGGTAAAAACTATATGAAAGTATAAATGGAAAATTCTGTCATGAGACAATATTGTTCAGCCCTAGTATAGAAAAAGGAGCAAACACAATCCAGTTGACTTAGAACAAGTAAACCTTGTAAAGGTTATGGGTTTACTACATGAGGGAGCTATTTTAAAAATCACCACCTGAAACAGCAATAAATGTCACCTTAACCAGGTGACAGAATGACTGATGCCACAGAAACGAAGGTCATGTTTATGACTTAAGTCATGTTAAAACATTGAGTATTTATTATTGAAAAGAAAAAGTAAAGTCCATGTCTGCAAAGGAAATTAATCAAAATGGTGGGTAACTAGAAAAACTAAAGGCACAGGAGTCAGGAAAACCTATAAATATCAGTGTTCCTGATCATTGAAATGAGCACCAATAATACTATGTTTTAGTATACTTTTTTTTTCTGCTTCTCCTGAGGACAAATTCCTGGAAGTAACTTGAACAAGAAAATTTTTAAAAACCCACAACTTTTCAAGGAAGTGGAGAGATTACATGGCCTAACCACTCACAGCACTGAACTTCATAAACTGCAGATGTAATTATGTGATTTTTCTTTTTGTAGCAGGGCACAGCTGAAGTTCAGCAGACCTTTTCTAGGTGTATGCTCTTGTCTGGCTAGTTGGTATTTGATGTAGTTGCTGAAACATAAGATTTTAGCACAGAGATACCTACTTTTCTACCTCTTAATCCAAATTATGGCAACTAGATTTACTGAATATCTTTAAAAAATTTAAAAGTATGTGTTCCTTGATGCAGTTGAGAACATACAGAATTCCCAATCAACTTGACCATCCCTCTGCTGGCAAATAAACTGGACCAAGAACTACCCCTGGTCCTGGGAAAAAGTAGCATGGTGCAGGTCCATAAGGCTATCCGCTCTTCCTTCCCAAGGTGAGGTGGCAGTCCTCAGTGCAGGCATGGAGCTTAGAGCATTTCTCCAGTTGCTCATTACTGTTACTGTACTGGGTGGAAATCGTAGAATCATTGAATAGAATCATAGAATGGATTGGAAGGGACTTCAAAGATCATCCAGTTCCAACATTCCTGCCATGGGCAGGGACATCTTCCATTAGATCAGGTTGCTCAAATCCCCATCCACCCTGAACACTCCCAGGGAAGGGACATCCACAATTTATCTGAGCAACATGTACCAGTTTCTCACCACCCTCACAGTAAAAATTTTTTTCCTTAATATCTAACTTAAATCTACCTGCTTTCACTTATAAACTGTTGCCCCTTGTCCTGTCACTATAATCCCTGATAAGGAGTCCCCCTCCATATTTCCTGTAGAAGTCCCATTAAGTACTGGAAGGCTGCTATAAGGTGTCCTTGGAGCCTCCAGGCTGAACAGCCCCAGCTTTCTCAGCCTGTACTCATAGGGGAGTTGTTTCAGACCCCTGATCATCCTCTGTCTCTCTTCTGGACCCACTCCACCAGGTCCATGTCTTTCTTACACTGGGGGCCCCAGAGCTGGACACAGTACTGCAGATGGAGTTTCATAAGTGCAGAGTAGAGGGGGAGAATTACCTCCCTTGACCTGCTGGCCACACTTCTCTTGATGCAGCTAAGGATGTGATTGGTTTTCTGGGCTGTGACTGCACATTGCTGGCTCATGTTCAGTTTTTCATCCACCAACACCCCCAAGTCCTTCTCCGCAGAGCTGCCCTTAATCATTCAGCTTGTATTTGTGCTTGGGATTGCCCTGACCCATGTGCAGGATCTTGCACTGGGCCTTGAACTTCATGAATTTTGCACAGGCTCACTTCTCAAGCCTCACAAGGTCATTCTGGATGGCATCTTTTCCCTCCAGCATGTTGACTGAACCAAACAGAGTGGTGTTATAAAGAAAATTCCTTAGGGTGCACCACTGTCCATGTCACCAACAAAGACATTAAATATCATTAGTCCCAATACCAACCCCCAAAGAACTCCACTTGTTACTGGTTTCCACTTTCACATTGAGCCATTGAACACAACCCTTTTAGTATGGCCATCCAGTCAATTCCTTATCCTCTGAGCAGTCTGTCCCTCAGATCCATGTCTCTCCACTTTAGAAGCAGGGATGTTGTGCAGGACAGTGTCCAATGCTTTGCACAAGTCCAAGTAGATAATGTCAGCTGCTCTTCCCTTATCCACCAACACTGTAACCCCATTGTAGAAGACCACTAAATTTGTCAATTTGCCCTTAGTGAAGTGATGTTGGCTGTCACCAATCACCTCCTTATTTTTCATTTGCCCTAGCACACTATCCAGGAGGATCTGCTCCATGATCTTGCTGGTCAATCCTTGGTAGACTAGTCTGCAGAGAGCCTTGATACTAACTATTGATTATTAATTGTGCGCTTTAACTGCATTCAGTCTAATACAGAATAATGATGATACTGTGGACCTTGCTCTGAAACACTTACAGGATTATTTAAGACTTCCCAAATAATCCAATTAATATAAAAAGACTGATTATTTCTTCCAGTATTTTTCAGTATCTATTCTCTCAGTAAGAAAAACTGTTCTGTACATCTCACAGTAGAGCTTCTAAATTGTCAGATTTATTTAAAATGAGTTTATGCACATCTGTGTATACTTTTTAATGTCACAATTTTAGGGGTCATATGTTCAATGCCCTTAAGAGGTTAAACTGCACATTTCAGCCTATTTTAAATCTTGCAAATCTTTTTGTTGCTGCACTGCAGGTCAAAAGTGCAGATCCTGACAGGTCACTAGTTCCCACTTGGTGGTAAACTCTACTATGTGATCTATAGGAGCTGCCGCTGAAAAAGTCTAATGCCTGGAGCCTGCTTAGGCGGGTAATATAGGCTCTACCTTGACATAATCTCTACTGTTAAAAGCTTCATTTGAAAATGTCCTTCACTGACATTTTACTTGTAAAAAATGCTCACTTTTGGGAAGATAGGATGAACATAAACAGCATTTCTTCTTTCCTTTGATTCTATAAACATATTTGTATGGATTCTAGTTTACAACAACAAGTCCACTTTCTGCTTTTGTAAATCAGACTCCAGGAAGAATATGCTATTATAACCCAACAGAAGAAAAATCAATAAACATTAAACTTGTCTCTCTCAGTAGGCAATGTTTATGAAAAATGCTGACACTAGCAATATGGAGGTAGCCCATTCTTATCTGTAACAAAACAAAAGAATGCATCAGTTTTCCTGTTACCTTATATTCTGTTTCAGAAAATTGGTATCCTATACACTAGAGAACTTGCTCAACTCTCCAGGTTGATTACTTGGTAACAGAAGCCAGGAAAGTAAGATCTATCAGCATAATTAATTGGTTTTGCCTTGCATACAGTACACGGATGCCATCTACAGACATGTGTAAAACCATTCATAAATGCATCCAATTCAATCTATGATGTGTTTCCCCTGGATTTTAATTAATACACTTATTTCACTGAATATGACTGGAATATTAATAGTTTAGCCACAGGAGATCAGATCCCCCTCATCTGAAATCAAATAAAGGGCTCTTATCAGTTCTGCAGAAACTGAATCAGGCCCTGACACAGGTTTTGGGTCTTATAATATGTCCTCCTCCCTGCCCCTGCAAACCAAATTGTTTCCTCTAATTTTGCTGCAAAGTCAAACTGTTCCCTAGTGAGCAGATGATTCACTTTGCTTTATTCAGACTGACCAGACCCTTCTAAGGGGTAAACTGTTCTGCTACATCACATATATAATTTCAGCACATTGTCTTTTGATCTCTTGAGATTATCCCAGTGAAACAGTTTTACCTGACAAATGTCAAGAAAAGACTAGCACTGTAATGCATACCCTTGGGCAAAAAACCCTGCGTTGCTTTTAAATTCACAGATCATCCAAACCTTTGAGAAGTTCCTCTTCCACTCACTTATCTCTATTTTAAGATTAAACAAATGCAGTCTGAGCTGGTTTGGATTTTCTTTTATGTTTTGGTTTTTTGTTTCTCTTAGCCTTTGTTACATCCCCCAGGCAATTCCGTTATTCACCTGTCACTAGAGCTTTGTTCAAGATACCGTTTGCACTGTAAAAGCTGCAACTGTTTATTTCTAGAAATATCACCCTGAATCCAGACATAGTCACTAGCTTGTTCTCAATAGATACTCTTTAATTGCATTTTTAGTCAACTTAGCATTGGAAATGTCCTGTCTCCTGTACAACATCTGATGAGAAAGGGAGGTTCTAGCTGAGGTATCTGAAACCTGATGGCATGAATGTAACTGCAGTGTTCTTGCTCTGAGGTTGCAATTAAATAAAATTAGGTAAATACATTTAATATTCTTTATTACTAATCATCATATGAGCTGCTTACAATGTCAAGCCTCTCAAAGTCATTACATTCACAACCACTTGTATCTAGGCAGTTTCACAGAACTGCTGGTTTCTTGCTGTATTCTGAACCTACAGACATTACTGTGAGAAGCCGCAATATAACATATTTTATATGTTATACATATAATATATATGCACATATATTTGTATGTATATATGTGTATATATCATATGCACATATCTTAGTGAGATTCCTGATTATTAAATCCAATGTAAATATCAGCAGGTTGAAAACTAGAAGAAAAAATCTAAAATCCTAATCACCTGGACTAATCTAAATTCATGAAACAATTTGTCCCATTCTGTGAGACTCTAGGTTGGGTTTAAAAGTGTACAATACAATTGACTCCTACTCAAAGCAGAAATCCACAGATATATACTTTAATAAAGTATCTGTTTTGTAGCTTATTAAGAAGGGATAACTATAGCTAAATACTCTATTTTTAGACATTTTACACATATGGAGATTTAAGAACTGATTATTTAAATTACTTCTTTAATTACATAGAATAATAAAACCAAGCAAGAAGTGAGCCCATAGTTTGATTAGAAAATTTTTAAGAAAGAAAAAGAGAGAAAAAGAGAGAGAGAGGGGAAGGAAGGAAGGAAGGAAGGAAGGAAGGAAGGAAGGAAGGAAGGAAGGAAGGAAGGAAGGAAGGAAGGAAG
>JAAGNO010003116.1:6806-19106 GCA_033439905.1 Ceryle rudis | reverse complement strand
TGAGGGAGCTGGGGTTGTTCAGCTTGGAGAAGAGGAGACTCAGGGGGGACCTTATCACTCTCTACAACTACCTGAAGTCAGGTGGAGGTTGTGCTCTTCTCCCAGGCAACTAGTGACAGGAAGAGAGGGCATGGCCTGAAGCTGCGCCAGGGGAGGTTTAGGTCGGATCTTAGGAAGCACTTCCTCACAGAAAGGGTGATTAGACACTGGAATGGACTGCCCAGGGAGGTGGTGGAGTCTCCATCCCTCGAGGAAAGATTGGATGTGGCACTTAGTGACATGGTCTAGCTGATGCCATGGTGTTGGGTCATATCCTGGACTTGATGATCTTGGACATCTATTCCAGCCTCAGAAATTCTGTGATTCTGTGTAAAGGTAAATCCTTTCGGATTATTTCTTGTAGTTATCTACTTGTGTGCACAAGCTTGTTTAATTGAAAGTTCGACAGCAGATCTGAATTCTAATATTCTCTGTGGGTGACTGGAGACAATATAATGCCATCATTCTTTCAATATACGTATTATTGAAATGAACTATTAGAATAAATGCATTAAAAGTTCCTTCACTGTGAACTGTAAAAGTGATGAATATTCTGAGAGTTTAGGAATACTGTTAATTGTCTACTACCATTTCTGAATTGATTCATTCAAGCAAGAAAAATTTTAAACTGGAAAATTAAGATACAGTTAAGGTTGCCAGTTTGCATTATTTTATTCATAGTTAAACCTTTCAGGCATTCATAAATTGACCATAAAGATTTGCTCTGCCCTGGGGCTTTCGTGATATACATTAGGCTGACAATCTGATCTTTATTCAGTTTGCTATGTCTAGATAAGAAATATCACGGGTTATACTGAGTCCGCTTGCAAAGTCTGACAAGGGTATGAAGTTAAGGATCCAGTGACAAATTGTGTCCTGTCTTTTCTTATACCAGTTGACAATGTTCTGTAAAAGTTTGGTCACCCAGTTTTGATTATCCTCCCGATAACTAAAGCAGCAATGATACTTTATCAGAATACTTTACAAGCATGACTTAGTTGATATTCATTATATGCCCATAAGGCAGATAGGTGTTATTATCCTTAGGGAAACAGACAAAGGCAAAATGACTTGCAAAAGACAGTGCAATGCATTAATGCTTTATCAAGATTAAGACCAGGGCTTTTCTGACATAACCCTATATTTATTCTTCTGGATTATTGTTCCTTCCACAGTTATTAGTCAATCATATTATTCATTAATAACTTTTTAATAGCATTTATTAACGTGCAAATAATTTTACAAATTTACTTTTTTGTCATTTATAGTATGAATTTCTTGCACAATAATGAATTACACAAAACAACAGTAAAATTTTCCTTCTATCTCTCTTACATTGTATCAGATTTCTTCCATATTAAAGCCTTTGATACTATGGATAATATTTTAAAAACATATATATTTTTAACATATTAGTGTTGCAATGCCTTTTTGTTCATAATTAGTTCTACAATTGCTATCAGTCAATTAGGAACTGGGCCTGAATTACAGATTTAAATGTAAACAAAAGATTTACACTCCTTCCAGTCATCAAACATCTGAAATGATTGTTTATAAAAAAGACTGTATGAAATAACACTGGTTTTCTAAGTCAGTCTGTTCATTCCAAGAGCGCTTTGGGTACTTTGGGTTTAGTTGAACCCACTGAGGTCCTTTCAGCCACTGAAAATGCCATTAGCAGGAGCACTGTAACAAAATGTCATCTCTTTTTCTGCTGTTTTTATGACTACGTTGTATTGACAGAATAACATCCAAGATCCTAAAACCTTAACTCATTAAATGTGTCCAAACTTTTAAATTTCATTAAAAAAAATACCTAAGAAAATTTCAGTCTTCACAAGTATGTGCTGTACAAAAACAGACTACAAGAACACAGTGAAACTACATTTCAGTTTATATGATGTCACATGACTGCTTGGAGTTAAGCTTTATCAAGAACTGTTCATCCTCAGCTTGCAGTATGCTCCTTGCTATGGCTTGACTCTCTCTGCACATCACCCTGATTTAAGGGGCATAGGGCTATCTCCCATGTGCCTAACTTCCAAGAATTTGCTTGAACACTTTAGTTTTAGAAAGGTTTTTAGGAAAATCTAGTACTGCTAAAGGAAGGATTTTTTTATTTTTTTTTTTTAAGAAAGAGAAGAATGTGACAGAAACGGTTTTAAAAAGAAATGTATTGGACATTGCTTTAGAAGAAAATCCTTGGAATTATGTGCTAGTATCCTTTTTTTTTTTTTTTTATGTAATGTTTGCCAGTATGATACTTAGCCAACGAAACAAATAGCTTTGTTGAGTTTTAAATTAATATTATCTGTGTATCTGTGAATTTACTTATCCAACATCAACTGATGAAGTCATTGAAATTAAAATGTCTAACATTTCTAAAGCTCCACTGATAATTGCAGCCATACTCTTCTTTATACGCCTTCTGCTTGCATGCTTTCAGTGGCAGAGTGGATCATTTCCTTTTATCTTCTATTGTCACTTCATGCCTTCAAAGGCTGTGAATATACCCTGTATTTTTGTTGGCATAATTAAACGTTCAGTTTTAGCATGAAAAAATATCAATTCAAGCTTTGTTTCTGTGTTTTAGAGACAAGGAAAAAAGTCTGAGTAATGTACTGGATAAGAAGAAATAATTTTAACTGTATTATGCTAGAATATAATATAGCATATGTATATTATAATAGCATAAAAACACAATCAGAGAAGGAAATCTCTAAAGCACTTAGACTGTGCCCAAAATAATTCCAATTAATAAAAGAGAAGGGAAAAAAAAATCCACATGGCTGAGTATTCTCATTAAACTCAAAGTCTGTCAATGAATATTTATCTTTATTCTTCTGCCCAGAAGGGAAGATAGAGAAAGACTGAGCAAAAACACTTATTTCTGTCAATGAAGCTTAGTAATCAACTCCATCACCAGAAGTCCTCTTACTGCCAGCTGTCATTCAGATGACAGGTTATTTCAATATATCAGCAGAGGGCCAGCTGGCAGGAGGATAGAAATGACAATCTTGCTTGAACGGTGAAAAATATTTTCAGCAAAATTAGCAAGGCTGAGATGTCTGTATATGCTTGGGGATATGGGTAAGGCCAGAGGAAAGATGTATTTGAGCAAACAGGCAAATTTATTCTCTGAGTTCTAGTGAATGTAGAGAAGTATTTTTCCCAAATAGCAAAAAGTATGTCACTTATAGGTAATTTAATGTTTGATCTGTTTGACAGATTACCTTTTCTCCTCTATGTTTATTTCACAGTGTTATTATTCTGTCGCACATTTAACTCTTAAAAGTTTCACCTCATCCCTATTTCATTGCATGACAGATGGTGGGTTTTTTGACTTCCTGTCACCTTTGTGACTTTCCTTTTCCTTCCTTTCTTTTAAAATCCCTGGCTCTTACTTTATTAGTTACTTCAGATTCTTCTCAGTCTGTTTTTTCCTAGTGTGCATTCATCTGAATTCAAATACCCTTAGATTTTTAACTCTAGTTGACTTTAAAATTATCTGCTTGTGGGTAAGACTTGTATTTTGAGAACTTCACCAACAGACTTCCAAGGTCCAGTTTGCAGTGCTACAGTGCAATCATATTAGACTTGCACTGCCTTTACATAGAACTGAAGGTATCACAAATTGCTGAAAATCAGTCTCTGACTGTGAGTGTAAGCAAATGAAAACGACTTTATTTTGTTACTCATTTTGTACATTTATTTATATTTAGTTTTGAAAGTATTTATTTTCAGTTCTAACTTTCTTTCATTAAAGTGTCCACAAACTTCTTTACAGAACTCTCTATTTTCATAAGCAGAATGTGGATTTAAAGTGAAAATGAAATGAACTGGAATTCTGCATCCTAATTCCTGATTTCAGTTGCACAGTTTTAAATAACTATTTTCACCAATAAAAATAATCTTGTAGAGTTCAAAATGTAGAGCACAGGACACATGTTTCTTTTATTTACCCTGGTTCCCTCAAAGTAAAAATATGATCAACTCTAAAATAAATATTGTATTTTCTATAACTGTAGTCACCTGAGCTATATTAGAGATTACAGAAAGTACAAAAGACTTTTGGAAACTGGACAAAAGAGGGAGCTCATATAAGGCCAAATCATATCAGCTATTTCTCATGCTGCAGATTACATTACCTAGAGAAGAAAGTATGCCTAGATTAATGTTCCTTAGCACATACATGTCCTGTCCCATCTGTATTCCTATAAAGTAAATATTGCCCCATCAGCACTGATGAACGCAGGTTGAACTGTGAAGAAACAACATGAATTTTTGTGCAATGTTTGAATTGAGTATCAATAATAATTTTTCTCCACCACCAATGTTTTAATAGGCCATCTATAAATTTCTAGGATGCCCCAAGGCATGTTTTGCTAGTCCATTTATATACACCTTGAGTAGGTTCAGAGGCATAAAGTAACAAAACAGCTGTCTTCAACCTTCCAAAGCACTTTAACGTTTCAATAAAAATGCTCTGAAGTGTTTTAATGTTAATACGTTATAGTTTTTTAATTTTAAGATGAGATTTCAGTAACAAGAGGCTATTTAAAACACAACACCCCATTTCCAATTTTAGATTATTTAGCATATAAAGCATAAGGTAAAGTACCAATATTAATAGCTTTTATTCTACCTTGAGCTTCTTCATATTAACTTTTTGAAATGTAAAGCTGGTATCAGCAAGGGACTGAATATACTTCAAAGCTGATTTCAGAATATACCTTATAATATCATTAACAAGCTTCTGAGTATTTACCCCATATCTTTCTATTATTCAACATACCTTATCTTTGTACACAAAGCAAAAAAAGTAAATATAAGTGGTGTGATTCACACAGAGTAACAAAATGGATAATTGCTTATTGGACTTCCATGTGTACAATATCACTAAAAGTATGTTTTATTGAATGCTCTAGTGAGTAAGGAGAAAATGAGACTTTGAAACATGACAGTATCTACAAAAACAAAACAAAACAAAAAAAACCAACCCAAAATTCAATAGACCTGTACCCATTTATATGAGAATTCAATTCAGCCATTCATTTTACTGAAAATTGTTAGGAAGTCAGGAATTATTAGAATGGTTACAAAATGGTTGTTTGAAAAACAGACTGGTAGAATTCATCTGACCAAATCTAGAAGGCTACAATTTGAACATCTATATGTAAACTGGTTGTCTAGGCTTTCTTAATAGTCAGTGAATTTAGAAGGTGCTTTTTATCCTGGAATAGATACCAAAAGTGGAATTCAGTTGCCTAAATGTAAGTATGAAGCCACTCCAGATGCCTTAGTACCAGTATCTGAGACATTTCTATGGGCAGGCAAACATAACACAGTGATCAACCACCTAAGCAACACCTAGAAGCAAAGAATAATAGCTTTGGCCTCTAAAATGCCACACTGGATGCATGTGTTTAGGAAAGTGAATCTCATATCCAGAGTAGATATGGTGAATTGAGTTCCTTAACACCACTTTTCTCCACTGACTCTAAAGGGACCTTCATCACTACTGGCTAATAATGTACACTGCATGGGTCTAAAATTACATAAGATTAATCACAGCCTTGTTGTTAGCCCTAACAGATTTTATTTATTTTGAAATGAACAAATTACAAAATAATAAAACTTACATCACAGAAACATTGAACTTGCTTATGAACAGAAAGTGTTTTGCTCAAGTGAGGAAAATATTTCTCCATTAGCTTCAAGATATAAGTAGTTATATAAAAGCATTTGTAGATCTACAAATATATAGAAGGCTAAATAAATTTCTATGTCTAACTGTAGACATATAAGCAGTTTGTAGACAAATGTCAGCAGTTTCCAAAAACATTGGGAAGCTCTGTATTTATCTTCAATATAACTCTACTGCGACATTTGCTTCCCTTTATTTGCACAGAGGTATTTGCACAGACTTGGTTCCACCGTTTGAGGATCCACCTTGGAGGCATTTGTAAAACTGCATTTGTCACATTCCATTTATCTGGCACCACAACATCCCTGAGCAACAGGTAAAACTGCACCACCTGCAACACTTCTCATCCACTCAGCATTTCACTGATGTGCTGAGGTCATACTCTGCTCCTGGCTCTTCCATCATGAACACTAAGACACAGGAGGAATGCAGATTTTCTGTTTTGTCTCTAATTTCCTTGGAACTGACTTAATGTATGGGTCATTTTTCTGCTCTTCAACAGAACCCCCCAGGTTCTTTCCAGAGGTTTCATATTTCCTGATGGATGATACTGAAACAAGGTTTATTTAGTTTAATTAATTTAATTTAATTTAGTTTAATACCTTTTCTGTTTTGTGGCTACTGAGGATCATGGATTCCCGTTGAGACCTCTGTACGTGTGTGTGAATGTATATGTGTATGTGTGCGTGTATGAGTGAGGGGGTCTGTACCAGCTGCTGGAGAGGGGTTTTTGCCTCAGGGGCTCATATGTCTCGGTACCAGCAACATGGGAGACCAGCATCTGGGGGCAGCTGCTGGGCAGACTGAGCCTAGCTGCTGAAGAGGTCCAACTTGTACATACAGTTATATATATGTATATGAATACAGAACACATACATGTATTCTCACCAGTAGATTTCCAACTTGCTCATCCAGAGAGAGAAGAAGTGCTACCTGCATCCATGTGAGTGCTTTGTGTGTCTGTCTGAGGACTGTGTGGCATGCAGTGTATATATTTATATACTGTATACATGTGCTCTGCACCTGTGTGCCTACACACTCAGCCTTACTACTGGTTGGACATGAGGCATAGAGCTGCAGCGGCCTCAAATGGCTGTCAGATCCAGCACAGAATTTTATGCTAAAAAGTAACTCTTCTGTTTTTTTTCGGTTTGTTTTTTCACAGATCGCTCCTCAGCAGCTGTTTTCAGCCTGATTTGGCTTACCTGAGTTTATGCCCTTTACCACTTCCTTTATTTGTTAAAAAAAACCAACAAAACTCACCAATAATAAGAAGTGCTTTATTAAAGGATGTATTTTTACTTCCAAGACTATATTTTTATTCTGCTGCTTAACAATATCAGCTTCTTTTCAGAGTTTGATTTGTTTGTTGGTTGGTTTGGAGTGGGGTGAGGGGTTGGTATGTGGGTATGTGGGAGGTCCTTTCAGAGGCTGTAATAAAGTACCTGTAATATGGCATTTGACCTCAATGATAAATAGTGGCATGCTTCTCTGCTTCACTAGAACTGCCTCAGCAGAGCTTTGTTTCCACCAAGAGCCAGGTCAATACAGGAACATCAAAGCCCCTAAACTACACAGATATGCAGAGCATGTTCCATGCAGAGTGATATGAATGCGTCTGAACTCAGAAGAAGAGTAAGTGAGAGAGAAAAACAGCAGAATGCCTGTTTCCATCACTACCAATCACCTGTTAAAGCAAATAAACAAAAAATAAACCAAAATAGCACAGTCTTGTTCTCCTCACTCTTTAATAAAGAGACTCATAACACAGTTGTGATTATTTTCTCCTCACCTTCTAGCATGAGAAATCTTGTTTTTCTGGCTTTTGTTGGGTTTTAGGTTTTGTTTGGGGTTTTTTTGTTGGTTGGTTGGGTTTGTGTGAGGGTTTTTTTTTGTTTGTTTTTGGTTTTGTGGGTTTTTTTGTTTGTTTGTTAGGTTTGGTTTGTTTGTGTGCGTGTGTGTGGTTTGGTTTTTTTTTTTTTCATAATGCCAGAATAAGGATGGATCTCGTCTGTACTCTAGCAAATCTCCAGCTTGCTGATTTAGGGCACTCTCCTTGTGAGGCAGAAGAAACAGGGATGAAATTTCTAAAGCTAAAAAGGGCACTGCATCCAAGTGCTGCAAGCATTATACCACTGCCTATCAATCCCCCATTCCTGCTATTTTCAGAGATGAAAAGGAGACAAAGTCAGAGCACAGCAGTATAAACTTAGATAAGTTAAGCAGCCTGATCTAGAGGGAGGTGTCCCTGCCCATGGCAGGGGGGTTGGAACTAGATGATCTTTAAGGTCCCTTCCAACCCTGACAATTCTATGATTCTATAAAAATGCAAGAAATGTTCCATGGCTCCTGCTGGGTTACACAATTAAAGGGTCATTTCTACCAACACAAAGGAGAACAGAGGGGCAAGGCCAGGCAGGGGAGCCCCAATAACCAGAGATGAGCCCCTGCCCCAGCCCTCCCACAGCTGTCCCTGGAAAGCCTCAGCCCATGAGCCAGGGGACACACCTGTCACCTTGAGTCAGTGGAGAAGGATTTCCCTAGGCCACCTTGTGACTGAGGTATGTTACTGCTTTTCTGTAATAAAAAATAAAAGTGATAAACGTCAGCAACATGCTTAATGTCTGCAAAGACACATACAAATCTTGGCTATACAGCCTCTAAAGTGTCATCTGGTTTCTGAAAAAGAAGACATTGAGTTCTTTCAGAGATACAGACATAGCAAGTTATGAACACTACACATGACTTCAGTCTTCAGAAATTTTAATATATGATTAAAAATCATTGGCATAGAATTCTTTTTACTACAGCAGTCAAATAAAAGGATGATTTTTTCCAAACACTAGAGAAGCTGATAAAACATCTATTAGTGTTTTACAACACCTTCTCCAAGGAAAGAGTAGTACTCCACTGTACTGTATAACACAGTGACATACATCCACAAACTCAGAAATAAATATGAAATTTTTCATAACTAGGGCAAAGACTACCAATACCTAATATGTAAGAAAAATAGAAAACTAATTTAAAAAAAACCCAACACAGTTTCCTAAAATCATGTAAGAGTATCAGAAGAGCCGTTTGGTTAAAGGCATAGCCCAGTATTTTGTGTCCAGCAACGGCCTTGAAAAGATGACTAGGAAAGAGTAAGAACAGGGAGCACACATATGAACATTTCTCCCTAACATTTCTGTCTGCTTTCAGCTCATGGGACATATAAGCCCAAAGCTGCTTCTAAATATGTGTTATAACTCAAAGATGTTATAACTAGATATAACTCTATCATCTAGAATTCTCCTGATTGCATCTTGGGTCCTGATCAATTTATTCATAACATTCTAAATAGAGAAAATATTCTAGATGCCACATATTTAATTTTTTTTTGGCAAATGTTATAAATGTTTCTAATGAAACTTTTAGCTGCTGCTTCAGTAACAAGCAAAATGTTACATTTTCTGCTGTGCTACAGATGTAAATACACGAAGTACACCACCACAACAGAACTGTTGGAAACCATCAAATAATAGCTAATGAGGTTTTACCACAAGCACAAAATACTGTAATTCTTGAGTGTTTTTTGCAACAAGTGATATAATCAACAACAACAAAAAACCCCAACAAAACTAGTATACAGTTTTGGATGTACAGTTGAAAAAGTAAGAAAATTAATCCAGATGCTAATATGATCAGGAAAGAAATTCTAAAAATGTTAGCATAAAATTGAGTGGCAGTTTTAAACCAGAAAGGCAAATAACCTAACTAAAAAGCAATCTCAAATATAACAAAATCTGAACCAGGAAATATCTAAGGTAATTATAGCAGCACATCTCCAACATTTTGCCCAATGCATTTTTATGTAGTTTTTAATTTTACAGTCTTTGAGACAAAAACTATTTACTACATTTGTTTTGCAAGCAAAACATAGGTATCACTTAATATTCAAACAATAAATTCCATCCTAAGAGAGAGGATGGATAGCTGGAAAGAAAATAAAAACCCAATATAACAGAAAATAATAAATACTTGCATATTGTCTTGATTAGTGTTCTGCTTTGCAGAAAGATTCCCTGTCATCAATTTATCTTTTTAGGTGCCCATGAAACCACAATAATTCCCAAATAACTTTTTAACCATTTTGCTTAGAGCATTGTTCTTAATACAAGAAGTATTAAGATTTCTCAAAATTTGCTTTGAGTTTTTGTTTTTCTCATTCTCCTACCAGCTGTAGCTTGTTTACAATCCTAATTTCCTCTTCTGCTTCCAACACTGCCGACTTCAAACAGTGGGGAAGGGATTCAGTTCCAGACTGCAGACACGCACTCCTACTACAATCAATAAAAGACTGGGGTTCAGTTCAGAAGGTTGAATTGAGGCACCTAGTACCATTTGATGGTATCATGTATGTCTTCCAGCTACCAGTCCAAAAAGGCCTGGAGCTTTCATAGGTTTGTATAAACAAGAGCAGAGCACTTGCACTAGGCAATCCTTAGAGGTCCTTTCCAAACAATATTTGCATGATTCTATACTTGCCAGCCCCCTGTAGTATTTTAGATACCCTTGACATCTCAACTGGTATGTGACACCTGTATTTTTCACTCAGATGAACCAGATGTCTAGTCAATTCACTCAATGGAGTTTGGTTCAGCTCATTCAAAAGAAGACAGTAATATTTAATCAGCCTACAGTCTGCACCAGAGTCCTACCAAACAGTATCTTCTTTCTCAGTGTATTATTCATGACTTAGCCCAGCTGATCACAATTTTTTTTCCAACACGCTCCTTTCAAATTAAACCCCACAACCTCAATCTAAGTGTCAATACATTTATTTTTAACTCCTCCTAAAATATTAACAATTACTGTTATATTTCCATACAGATGTGCATGTGAGCGTGTTACTAATGAACTTGTGGGAAGAGACTTTCACTACAAAACATATCAGTGCAGATGTTATTAGGAAATAACATTCAATTACATCAAAGGCAGGTCCCAACTACTATGTTATGAAATACATAACATGCTAATGAATCTCACCATGCATTAACAATGGTTTTACATTAAACAGTTTCATTTCATTAAGACATTGCATATGGGTAGTGCCCTTCAACTCAGACTTAAACCACATTCACAGCTAAGCAGTAGCAATTTTAGGAAGGATCCCAAGAGTGTCACGATTCAACATAACATGTGGATTAGAGGTCTTGTCCCACGGAAGTCTCTGGGGATATGCACATGTAAATTAAATTCTAATTATAAGAACCATGCAAGATCCAAATCCTTTCATATTATCATACTATCACATCATACCATCAATAATACTGTAACTCAGGAACCCACAAGACAATGAATAGTTTCTATATTGTCTCAGAAGGGTGCATAACACTGAGAGAAACAAAAACAAGCTTTGCCAAGCAGCAAGAGCAAAAACAATACATGAGGGCAAGATATATCAAGCTTTTACTTATCTCCTATATTGCTTCAAAAGGTATGAAACCCACAAAGCAGCAGTATTGTCCAAACATTCTGCTTGACTGAACTCAGACAATACAGGTTTAAGCCTTTAGTTAAATGCAAAACAATCAACTCTGAAAAACCCGCTCCTTGGAATGACAGTTTATAACTTCCATCAGACAGTAATAAAAAGGTATGCACCTAGAGGTATGACACATTCCTGTAGTTTTAATCACCTGATTTCATAAGCTGGGACAAGGAAAAAAGCTTAATTATTATGAACATATGCAGTATTAAAGGATTATTTGCTTGTTTTTTAAAAAAAACTTTTTCCTTTTTGCATAAGTTCTTTTTTATTTTTCTCTATAAATAATGAATTCACTGAAAGAAAACAGGAAGCTACTCAATTTTAAGGCATTCCTACATCAAATTTTCCATTAATCTCACTCACAGTACCTACTGTTTCTTCCTTTCTTAGATGCTAACGTTGAAATCTCACTGAATAGATTTACTTGTCATGCTTCTATAAAACTCCCAGACTTTAAAGGATATCACAGGAAAATGCAACTTTTCTCAGTAAACCACTAAGCTCTCTTTCTGGGCAAAGGGAGGACCTAGAAATCTCAATGGTCATTGAAATGTCTACTGCATCACATCTTTATCCATAAAATATCTTTTGAGAATGGTCTAACTGTACATCCTTAGACAACCTCAAGCCAGCTTTCATCCCTAAGAGAAATGCTGCTATTTTAAAAACTGCAACTAAGCAAATTGCACACACAACCGTTCCCTTTATCTCATGGAAGAAGAAAAGATGAAAATGCTACTTATACTTTGACCTAGTAGTAGTCAATATTGTTTGGTATTTGGATATCAGAATGACAGGTGCAACATAAATACACAGAATTGCTTGAAAACATACAATAAAAATGTCAATGGTAAACCAGTCTTTAAAATGCATGACTCTACTGTGTTACTAATAAAGGCAATTTGGAGGTAATGTCACTCAACGCACAGACTGGTCCTGAGTACCCCCTCCCTGTTCTCTTAGGAGTTTATTATATTATGGAGAGAAGAGAAGAGGAGAGGAGAGGAGAGGAGAGGAG
>JAAGNO010003115.1:0-12699 GCA_033439905.1 Ceryle rudis | reverse complement strand
CTCTGGAGAGATTCCCAACCCACCTGGACCCTGCGCTGCTGGGCCCCCTGCTCTGGGTGACCCTGCTGGCTGGAGCAAGGGGGTGGCACCAAGGAGCTCCAGAGGTCCCTTCCAACCCCCATCATTCTGTGATTCTGTAAGGGTTCCAGGTTCAATGTTCGAGTATGAACCACAGCAGACAACAGAGATACAAACCACAGCCAAAGGGATGAAGGGAGGGAAAAGAACACCCGTACTGAGGGTCTACAGTAGCAGGTACAGTGTTGCACCTTTCAGTTGAACAGCATTAAGTGTAGAACAGATATATGCACAAACATAGCAATGTGTACTTTGAGCTCCTACATATCTACAAAAGAAATGAATAAACAGCACCAGTGAAAAGCCTGAAGATTGTCTCCAAGATAAATTGCATAAATCTAGTATTTCAGATCTCTGAAAATAGACTTTGGCCGTTTGATTCAACCATAAATCAGGACCCCCGTTAATCTGGTTTTAGAGTGGCTTCCCAGAGCAGGCTTGAGAGTCTCAAAGGAATATACTGTTGGTTGATTTATATACTGGTCTTGCTGAAAAGCTGATTTACCACTGCTTTCTGCAAACAGCGAGTTGCAGCTAGCTGGTTTCTCTGAATATGCAAAGCCTGTGCTGTCTATAAAGGTGGGAGAGTTTGACAGTTTGCAGTGAAGTAAATCACACCGATCCCAGTGTTCGCCTTGAAATTTACAGCATGCACTATAATTTAGGCCCCAACGCCGACCCACAAAACACAGACAAATAGGAAATTCTTTTGTTGTCTTGTGACACATTGGAACTTCTATCATTTATCCATTATTTAAGTCACTCTAGCTAAGAAAATTCTCTTTGAAAAGCATTACCAATGGCATCTAGAAATGTTTGCAAGTTTAATTTGACAGCAATCTCAACCGGTACATTTTAGCTCTTCAAGAAACCCTTGGACTTTGAGAAGTTTCCTTTAGACTTCCAGCAATTCTCTACTTATTTTAATACAAGTCACAATTAAGAGTCACAGCCATGAGCGTAAGTTCTGGAGGATCTCTGGTGTCCAAAAGATGCAGCCTAACCATAGGCATCTCGACTCCAGTGGGATAAAAAACCCAACACAACAAACAGTGGAGAATATCAGAACTCACTAATGGGTCTGTCAGTATTCTCCACACCCAAAGCTCCTGCACATTTGATTCAAATACTATAATATTTATTTCTATACACGTGATAAAACACAAACCCGCAATCAGCTACAACTCCTTAGCAGGTATTTCGGGACAATACACCAGAAGCTCAGAAGGTTATTTAGCCAACGCAGTCACCACATTCAATATTCATGAATCTAGCTTCTTTGCCTACAGAGGTGACCCAGCTGTCACCATACTGCAGATAGCAAGACAGCAGATATTTTTCTTTTTGCTGATGTTTAATTTGGCAAACTATAGCTTGACACATTCTTTATGGAGACTTTTCCTGCTTCTGGCAAAAAAAGCGTGCACCTCATTGGCCAACTGAATAATGAGGAAAGATTATCTCCTTTGTAGAAAATTATGCTTCCAGTGTCACAAGACGAAGACAACGTAATTTATAACTACTCTCCTTCCTCCTTTCATTTTGGCCTGGACACTAGGTCTTTTATATCAAATTTCAAGCCATTTTTCATTTTAGAAGCTAATCTGTTTGGTTACTGAAGTGGAATGACAGAACACACCTGTGATCAAAGGGGAAGGTAGATGGAAAAAACATCTCCCGAGTTCACGTATGTACTACATCCATTACGCTGACCTTGTAACGTAGCGCTTCATATAGGTTTGGTCAATTATTAGACATTTTACAGTTATTTTCAGAACAAAGAAACTATTGAGGAAGTCTGGCATGCACTTTGTTTTTTATTAATTTAAATTGTCCCAAGTAATGACTTGAGAGAGGTCAAATACCTCTTAATAAATAAAAAATTAAATAAATCCCTCCTGTATAAAGCAGCATATTCACAGAGGAAATACACAGGAATTATCATTCTTCAAGACAGAGCAAGACCACCCCCCTGCTACCTAAACCAACCAAGTTATCAGGACCCTCTTTAGAGTGAAGAAATCCCTGATTCAAGACCTGGCTTAAACTCATTGAGGGTTTTCAAGACCCAGATTAGGCTAATGAAGGGTTTTGCCCCCAGAGTAGTTTTAAGTGCCTATTTTGTTCCAGCAGGGAGCAAAGCAAAACCAAACTTTGAGTGCTGCAGTTTTTCCACAAAGATGGAACTTTTCTCACCCAGTCACTTTTAATTACTTCACTTGCATCACAAGAGCATTTACACATGATGAGGTTGTAGGGCTTACAAGACAAAGCCAAGGGCCATGATCCCAGCCTGCGACTGTCTCAGCACCTCAAGAAGGGTCAAGACTGCTGGCATCACTCTAATGCATGTTTGCCTTCAGGCTCACGGATCTTTAAACCAATCTTAGGATTTTATTCCTTTTTTAAAACTCAGTCCTCTATCTTGCCCAGGGACCATACTCAAACTGGGAAAGGGGGGAGGAGATAATAGTGTAGAAGGATGAATCAGCTCAGAATAGACTGTGAAGAACCCGGTTACCAGCTCATCTCTGGTACACGCTGGTGCTTCTGTCCTCTGTCTAATACCCAGGTCATGTTCCCCTCAACATTTCATTGAGCTGGGGAGGAAATAATAGATAATGAAGAAAAAAAGCCAGCTCTATCTGCTCATTGACTTCCTTCCTTCATTTGAAATAATAAATTGTATGAGATATCTTCCATTGCTATGGAGGCAACTATAGTGGAGCAGAGGGTGATGTGAATTTAGCAGATGCCACAAGCTCAGCAAACTCCATCAAAGGAGACAAATGGGTAGCCTGCTTATGTGGCCTATAACAACAGAACAACAATAATCATAGAAAGAAAAATGAGGAAAAGACTCCTTTCTCCCCATCCATCCATCCATCCATCCATCCCCATCAAATTATTTCCCATGGTTGAGTAATGTAAAAATCACATAGACAATAGAGAATTTAGAAAACTGCCTCTAGATAAAAAAAATAAATTAATTTCAACATCATTTTTCCATCAGCTTTAATGAAAGACATTCAAAGGAGAAGGTATCTGTGCAGAAGAAGCAGAAAAATGGAAACAAGTTATTTCGTAAATGTTGATTTGCCTGTAAAGTATAACTTTGCATTGTTACAAGACACATTTTCATGGCTTCATAGATAAAGGAACCTTTTTTTGCATCTCTGCAATAACCTTTTTCCCCACTGCTACGTGAGCCCCCATCTCTTTTTCCCCGAAGGATGAACAATAAACCACATTCACTGTTTTCGCTATAGGATTATAAAAAGCAGGTGTTAGGAATTCCAGAGATGTTCATTGTAAAAATCTTTATGTCCTATCTACAAGCAGAACACACAATCTTCCAGAAGACCTCCTATTCCCGTGGCATGAAACCCTGGCTACCAACACAACAATGAACAATATGCACACCAAATAAAACAACACTCCCAGTAGTAAACAACATCAGTTTGCTCAAAAGCAAACTTGTCTCATTCTGGGAAACAGCTACCACTCTACAGCCAAGGAGAAGATAGGCTGCTTGCACTAAGCTCTGAGATGCCATAGGAATATTTCGTCCAAAACAACACAGAGGGCACCAACATAGAGGCATTGGATAGCATCTGAAATTCTCAGTTATCCTCTCTCACTGATCTGTGCACAACAACGTGCAACAGCCATAGAACTCATCCCATACCTCCAGATTCAGGATTGGATTCTGCCCCAAGCAAACCCATGGCACTGCAGCAGGACTAAGGCAGGGATTGTCCCCCTGCACTCAGCGCTGGGGAGGCTGCACTTCAAATACTGGGTTCAGTTTTGGGCCCCTCACTACAAGAAGGACACTGAGAGACTGGAGCCCACCCAAAGAATGGCAACAAAGCTGGTTAAGGGTCTAGAGCACAAATCTGGTGAGGAGCGGCTGAGGGACCTGGGGTTGTTGAGCCTGGAAAAAGGAGGCTCAGCAGAGACCTTCTCACTCTTGACAACTCCCTGACAGGAGGTTGGAGCCAGGTGGGATTGGTCTCTTCTTCCAAGGAAGAAGTGATAGGATGGGCAAGAGGAAATGGTCTCAAAGTTCCACCAGGGGAGGTTTAGTGTGAATCAGAGAAACAATTCCTTCCCCTCCAGGGTTGTTCAGGGCTGTCCCAGGCTGCCCAGGGCAGTGGTGGAGTCCCCGTGATCCCTGGAGGGGTTTCCAAGCCCCCCGTGGAGCTGTGGTGCTGAGGGCCATGGGTCAGTGGTGCCCTGGCAGTGCTGGGTTAACAGTTGGACTTGACAATCTTTTCCAGCATAAACAATTCTATGATCTAGTCTGTGATTTACAGGAAGTGTGAAGGTGGAAAGCATAAAGTTTTAACTGCTATTTTTTGTGAGCTAGAATAAAATTCTCTGATTATTATCCCCTTAGTCAATGCATTTTGAAGACCTTTTTTTTCAATTGCAGAGGTGCCTGCAAACCAACAGCAGTATATGCAAAACAACAAATTTGCATACCTTGTTAGCACATTAATCAAATCTCTGAAAAAAAAAAAAAAAACAAACCAAAACCAGAGAAACAAATGAAAACAGAGCTTTTTTCGAAGGCTCTTCTTTCTGGTTCTAGCTAGTGAGAAAAAATAATATAACTGGTTATTCTTTCAATACCTCTGCCTTGTTCAAAGTTAAGAAGCTTTGTCAAAATGCTTGAGCAATTCTGAACAGGAACAAAGAACTAAGCACTCATCCCAAATTTTGCTGTGAAAAAACCCGTTTGTCAAACTCAAACTTATCAGTAAGATGTAAACACCCATTTCAACAATAGTGGGTGTTTGGGCATGAAAAGAAGAGGCAGAAAGTGAAAAAGAGCTAACAGTTCAGCTCCTAAGTGCCACAAATCTGTGAATTCCAGACCCTGTAATTACAAAACTGAACAGCATAAAGATGCTAAACAAAGAAGCCCTACTCCAGAAGGTGTGATAGCCTCAGAGCAGGACAGAGATCAACTGTGCTAAGTTTTCCACCCATCTTCCTGTTGATTAGATTGAACTGGAAGCCAAAGAAAGACCATTATCCCCAAGCCTTTTTTTTTTTTTTCCGTTTGTTTTGCTAAATGCTGGATTGGGTTTTAACAAATAGGCATTTTCCTGCAATATGTTTTCACAAGGAAAATTTCCAACAAGCCCTCCTTATAGAAGCAAACCTATTTCCAGATCAGAGATCTAGATTAAAGAATTTGAAGACGTTTCCAAGAAGCATCTATTTGTTCCACACAAGTTTCCAAGTCTTTCTTCAGCTACTCTTTGTTAGTCTTCTACAGTTGTATTGTTTGGTTGCTTGTGGGGTTTTTTTCTATTTTTTTTTTTCTTTTTTGGAAAAAAGAGCTAGAAAAATCCCTGTCTCTTCAATACAAAAGGAGTGCAAGGGAAAAGACTACTCAGTAGCACAAAGGATGACTTTCTGATAACAAGATAAAGATTACAAAGACTAAAAGAGCTTGCTGATGAAGGGGCTATAAATGGACAAACGTGCAGCTTACCTTGGGCCTTCTTTTGAGGACAGAAACCAGAAACATTCAGGTTCCTAATGCTAGCACTATTCATAAGCATTCAAACTCTACAGCTCTACCTCTAGAGAGACTTGAGCTTGTTCTGCTTGTGCTCCCAAGCTGACAAGAAACCCACAGCTGTGGTTAGTAGGGCACCAAGCCCAAGCTAATAAAGTTCAGCTGAGAAGCAGGGTGTATTAGTTTAGGCCTGGTGCCATACTGGTTTGCTATATGGGTTCCAGTCAGCTCAGAGCAAAGACAAAGCAGGCTCACATCTCTTTGTGAAAGATCACGTAGCCGTTGCTTTAGATAAGTACAAAAACATAACATAGGAGTCCTAAGTCTTCATGCAGAAGATAGAAATGTCTTTGCGCTTGCAAGCGAACGTGCTAAGTTCTGCTCCAACAATGAGTTACGCTTGTTCCTGGTTCACCCCCTGAACCAAACAGGTGCTTCACCCCATGGAAATACATCCTGGTAGAAAAATACAAATGCTGCAGCCAGACAAAGGTGTAGGGTTAAGAAAAATCCAAAATATTTCAGACATAGATTTCACAGAAATGATCTGCTATTTCAGGCTGCTGGAAAAATCCACAGAAACAAGAGAAATTAGCATGGTAAAGCCATTAGTGCTATTTTGTGAGGTCCTTGTATGGTACTTTGAGATGTGCTCATGCTCTGACATGTTACATGTAGTGTGGTGTGACGATAGGCTCGTGAAACATTTAGAGATGACTTCTCTAATACGGTGTTGTAGGGGAGGTACTGCTGCAGTGGAGATGGGGAACAGGAACTGAGAAAACATCTGTCAACATTCACCCTTTGGAGGTTAATACCACTGGTCTGAAGTACTCAGCTCTAGTTTGAGAGAGTGATTAATATCCTGCCGTGTTTTTTGATAGGAGTAAGAGATGTCTCCAGAGCTGTCATGATACTATACCACAATTTAAACTGCTACTGCTCTTTTGAAATCTTGATAAGTTTCAGAAACTTTCTAAGATCAAAGTTTGCAAAGCATAAGGCAAAAAAATGCTGATACCAATGTCAAAATTATTACTGTTGTCTGCTGGGGATAACTTTCTTCTTTGGCAATATGGAAACACAAGATCTTTCACCCTTTGGCTCCAAAACAAAATTAACAGCAAGGGATTAAAAACTCTGTAAATTACCACAGCCACTCACATTTCACTGCTGAGGAAAGAGGCTGCTTCATTATTTACTGTTAGATCTGGATGGTGGCATCTCCCAATGCCTCTCGTCCGTGGAAAACTGAATAGCAAAGACTCACTGACTCTCCAAGGCAACTGCTGAGTAAGCAGATGTTCTGGTTTCTAAATTGATGCACATCAAGCTGTCTAATGATGTCTACTTGGCAGTCTGAGAGTCATGAAGCTAACTCCACCAAACATGGTGCAGGCAAAAAAATATTTATTTCTCTGAGATCTTGCCTTGGATAAATGCAGCGTTGCAACTTTTCAGACTAATTCCCACTGTAGGTGTGAGGCATGGAAAATATCTACAGAGAAGAGCCATCAAAGTAGGATGGAGGAGCCATTTCTTTTCTAACACGACCAGTGCGCTTCTTGCCACGTACGCCTGTTCAAGGGCAAATTCACTGAGCTCCTCTTCTCTCCTCAGTAATGTGTAGACCCTAACCACACAAGTTTTCCCCAAAACTGGAGAAGTGTTAGGAAAAAAAAAAAGAAATAAAATGATGTACACATGCAAGGTGTTAGATATTTACGTATTGATTTCTTGACACGGTGTGTGACCGTGGCACAAGATTTAGAAACAATCTCAGAACGAATTCTGAGAGCCATTATCTGGCAAACTCTTCACACCTGCCAAGTCCAGACCCCAAAATTAATTCACAGACATTCAGTAACTTCCCTTTCTCCCTGGGGACTTACTGTAATTTTAGCATTGACTTCAACGCCTGCATGAAGATGATCGAGATTAATCCAATTCTCACCAAACCCTTGGTAAGGAATGGGATTCAGATCTCCCATCCAGCATCAATCAAGAGTCAAGAACGAGATTTCTGTGGCATTTACACAGTTCTGTAGATTGAGAGATATTCATAGGATTTGAAAAGCAAAGGCTTTGTTGATTTTTTTTTTTTAAGTTCACTAAGGTAAAAGGGTGTTTGCTCCACCCAAAGCTGGAGTGACAGCAATGTGCTGGACTTTGTTTGCATACATTCTTCCCATACCATCTACCTGTCCAATAAAAACAGTTAGGCCTTAGCTCTGGTCTCCTACAAGCTCGTTTTCACCGAGTAGACTGATACTATTCAAGACTTCTGTCACAGTTAAGTGAAATCAGAAATTGATTCCATTTCTACGTTTCATATCTAAAAGAAGGGTGAGGGAAAGGGAGTGAATTGAAGAACATCAAAAGCTGCAGATCAGGATCTAACCTGAAAATTAAGGCCAGTCCTAAAAAAAGGTTAAAAAAACCAAACCTATAGCTTTGTATTTTTTCTTTAAGGTCTTATAGCACTGGTCTTCTGAAATGGAGAGAAAAAAAAAAAAAAATCTGTGAAATTTCCATTTGACACCATTTGACTTCAGAAAAATTCACACCGTACTTACTTCCACTCTTCTCCTTTGCAAATTGTGAACTGGGAAAATTTTGCTGTGGAAAATGTTTAAAATAACAGGCTTTGTTCTACACAGAGGCGCATTTGCTTGAATTAAAATCTTTTTTTTTATTGTAGAGTGGATATCGTTATTAAACCAATAATATCCCCAAACAAATTTGTGGTAGGAGAGACCGATTTTCAATTTTGTATACAATTCTGGAATAAAAACCAGAAGTGTGGAGACCTTTTCTTCTCTTCAAATCTCTCCTCTGGCCTTTAACATCCTTTTACTTTCTTGTACTAATTATGATACAGACAATTGACTTTTCACAGTCCTCTTTCTGTGCTGATATTTACAAGGAGCTAGAGGACTGGTTTTATATACTGCAGATCTGAAAATTACTCTTGGACTTAACACAGTCATTTAAATGCCAAGTTTTTGTAAAGGCCTCACAAATGCCTTGGATTTGTAGTTCATGAAAAGTTTCATTCTTTGAAAGACTCCCTGAATAGTCTTGCCAGGGAAGTGGTGGTAAAATGGTTTTAGCACTTCTGTGAAAACTGTAGCACAGATGATTAGAGATTATAATACACAGAACAAGGCCTTGGAGAGTACATTAGATTTTAACAGCACTTGAAAGCTTAACTAGAAGCTGGTCAAAGAAAACCAAACACAAAACCCTCTCTCCTTTCCCTTCCCCACTACAGACAGTTCGGTCTTTTCACACACACACACTAAAAAAAATAAACAAAATAATGTAAGAATGAAAATACTTAGATCCAGAGTGGCTGTTATGTTGCCTCAAAGAAGATTAAGTCAGCCTGGTTCTTGTTACCCATATGGCAGAATAATGACTTGAGGCAACAGAACTGGAAACCTCATGAGGCTCTGCCATGGCAGAACATCATGAAGTGCTTCAGAATTGGGGTTCAGTATTGCTTAGGGTTATGCAAGATTTGATGCAGCATTGTTTTGTAATCATTAACTGAATTTTAGACTTTTTTTTTTTTTTAGCAAGCTTTTGTATGTGTTTTCCAGCTGATGGCTGGGCAAGTCTGAAACTACAACTGTTGGATTGTCAGCCTTTTTGAAGACAACACTTCACATCAGCGGTCGTACTGATTGGCCTAAAAAGTTGTCCTCCTTAAGGTGATCGGGGTCCTGCCAGCAGAGACCTGAAGTGTCTTTTTCAGGAGCCACAGAAAAGCTATGTACTTATGGGGAGAAAAAGCAGAGAATTGGTGCTAAGTCAGAACTATAGAGTCGCAGAATGGTTTGGGTTGGAAGGGACCTTAAAGATCATCTAGTTCCAACCCCCCTGCCATGAAAAAGTCTAGAAAAGAAAGGATAGGATCAGGTAATGAATTCTGTATGCAGCAGTCGTCAGCCAGAGCCTGGAAATGGAGCACTGCTTAATAAATATATTGTAATATCTGTAAAAAGATGGGGAAGGAACCAGCCAGCACTGACAGGTGGTTTGGTTATTTAGGGCTTGGTCCAGGCCAGAGCAGATTATGAGGTCAAGAAAAGCAGAAACCAAATATAAAACAGAAAAAGGACTCTTTCAAAATGAAAAAAAAAAAAAAAAAAATTATACATATACATATATATATAACCTGATCTTAAACCTGACAGGGTCCTGACAACTCTTTTCAGTCCAAGCAGAGAGGGTGTGAGACATGCAGGGAGCTTGGAGAAAGCCTCTCCTTCAACAGCAGCAATGGAAAATAGGCAAAGTGTTCACAATTAACCACGATACCTCTGGAAGAGATGGTATTCCCTACGCTTTAGAGCACAAACCACTTGTTAGGTATTGCAATTAAAATTATGTGCGGGCAAGATCGGACTAGCTGCTTGCTGTGAAGTTCATGAACCTCCTTCAGGATCCAGCTGGTCAGGCTGCAAATGCAAAGCCTGCAGAAGCAAAGTGTGCTGAAGTTGTTTTCTCATTGCAGCAGGAGGTAAAGGAAGGTCCTGTAAAACAAAAGCAGCCTAAAAAAGAAAGTAACTCCAACTCCCACGGTCCTGCTTGAGCTATGTGTTTTTTTCAGCCTCTCTTTTTAATTTTCCCCAGTGCTCTGAGATGTGTGATTTAATATTTCAAATTCATTGCCTTTCGGATCTGGATTTACCAGGCACTTTGAAGTCAGACACAGTGACTCATCTTTTCAATGACCTAGGCAAAAACGAGCGCCTGCATTTTTTGCTATGCGTGTGAAAATTTATAAGAACAAACCATTCCGTGTGCGTTTAAAAGCAGCCGAGAAATACACATGGCAAAAAGCATTTGTGTGTGTGTCTGTGAAATCAGCTTAGAGAGAAAATCAATTCTTTTAAGAAATTATTTTTAGACAATTTAGCAAAGCCTACTCTGAGTGCCCAAATTCTTTAGAAACCATTTATCCAAGCAATAGTTGAAGATAATTATCCAACCACATGCTTACAAAGGAAGGCAACATTTGTAAGAGAGCTAATATCTTTCAAGTCCATATAGCTGGAGAAAGCAGATAAGCTTTCAGGCGTACAAGCCTTCCTCCAGCTCACTTTTTTTGCTCAACTTCATGAGCTGGTGCAATAACATAAACACTGACATCCCAAAACTGTCGTAGATGCCACACTGATACCAATGCTCACAAAGCTGAAGACTGAAAAGGCACACTGAATATGAATGCAAGATGTCAGCTGGAAACTGTTTTAGCTCACAACAACAACAACAACAACAACAACAACAACAACAAAGAAAACCCCAAAGCTTTACCAGCAAATATTTCTACCAAAGCGTGTGTTGAAGTTCTACCTTAAAGAACCTCCTGGTGAGAATTAAAACCTGACAGGGTTTTTTTGGTTTCATTTCATTTTGTTTGTCCACTTGATGTTAATGGGAATGTCCTGTTCAAAGAACTTCAATGCCAGGAAAAAAACAGACAGACACAGGGGTGACTGGATGCTGTAGATTCCTCACAGTTATAAACGAAATACCGGAAAACACATCTGGGAGCCACATTGCTGAAGGCTGAACAAAATGAACCTAATGATCTGAGGGCTGAAGCAATGCTGGGACTGAAGGTAGATAGAGCCCTGAGTATGCAGTAGACCAGAAACACGAACCATTGTGTCTACCTCCAGCATCTGCAGTTGAGACATTCCAACTTTTGCCAAAACTGTTTTCAATATAAATGCATCAGATCGAGTTTGCTTCTCCCAGACGTGCAATGAAAGGAGACAGCAAAATGCTGGAGAAAATTGCAGCTTTGCTTCTCAGTATTCTCCTGTGCCTTTCCCAACTTAATGCAGCAATTGCAGCTCTACTGGGGTGCAAATGCCCACCTCACCTCTTCCCCTCGGGGGAAATAACTACAGGTAACAGGAGCTGCTCAATAGCAACCTTTAAGCTCTTCAGAAGGTAATTTTTACATGGATCCTGCACAACTCCTGCATTTTGGTGATCAAAATGATGTTTCGTCTTGGTACATTTGGAGAAAAAAACCAAACTGACTGCTCAGAAGTGTCATCCAAGAGCGTTCTTCCTCCAGTGATCCCATGGATTACAGCAAGGCTGCTGCTGACTGTGGTGCTTTTCCACATATGTGCAGCTGATGTCAGTGACAGAAGACATCATTGCTCATTTGTTCCTGGAAAGTGTCTTACCTGGGTAAGTCCTTTCCACTACATTGGCCACTTATTCATACTTTAAAGGCCCTTTAAGACCAATTGTTGCTTTCCTCTACGCTCTGTTCTTCCTCAAATCTCCATGTTACCATTTTCACGTGTGAGCGCAGCCATGAGGTGAAGAAACTGAAGTCAGTCCCACGTGACCTCAGCTTGATGGCACCCTTTGCACAGCCACCCTTTGCAGTCCTCAGTTAGGCTCACCCAGCCATGCCTGCTTGCAGCACTTCCGAGGCTGCATGAAGAGTTTCTGCCACACCACTTGCTCCATCTCAGCAGACTTCCCAGGCCACTGGCATGGCTGCTCTTGGTTCTACAGCATGGACATCAGCTGCTTAGGGAAGCAGCTCTTGCTGCTGTCATTGCTGTGCCATAAGGGCAGATACCATTCCCATCTGAAAGAAGATGAGCCATCCCAGTGCTCCAGGTCTCACTGGGACAAGGTGGCTGCACTTCCCATTTTTGCACCATGCCAATTGTTCCCTGGACTTGCCAAGGAAGTTTCCAGGCATGAGACCAGAGTTTGCTTTGTACTGCTACACACAGACTCAGTCTGGAAATGGTCTGGCAGCTTGGCACATGCAGTGGCATTCATTACAAACTGGTTTTAACGAGAAGCTGCCAGCATCTGTGAGCTTTAAACCAAGCAGAGACTCCCAAGGCAAAACAAAGCCACAACCAGACTGTGGGGTGAAGCCAGCTCTGGAGTCCTCAGCACAAGGAAGACATGGACCTGTTCAAGCAGGTCCAGAGGAGGACCACAAAGATGATCTGAGGGCTGGAACCCCTCTGCTGGGAGGCCAGGCTGGGAGAGCTGGGGGGGTTCAGCCTGCAGAGGAGAAGGCTCCA
>JAAGNO010003112.1:140599-161812 GCA_033439905.1 Ceryle rudis | reverse complement strand
TAGTTTAGTCAAGGACTTGTCAGTGTTAGGTTAATGATTGGATGATGATCTTAAAGGTCTTTTCTAATCTAGGCAATTCTGTGATTCTGTGAAATATGCACACAAGATTGAGGGCAACAACAAATCTAGTCTGTACTCTTTCAATGCATGCCTGCTATGTTCACAGGTATTAGTTTGACTGAATGTATTAATACTTTTTTTTTTTTTGTAAGCCCTTTCATTAACAGTAAAATAGCATTATTAGTTCCTTGAGGAATTCAGTGTTTACCAAAGCTCCTTTGAAAAATGGCAAAATAGTTTTGAATTTTAGACCTGCAATTAACTTCACAGATCAGTCATAAGGCTGATTTACACAAACACTGAGAGCAGATAGTTCCTATAAGGTATAATTGGAGCCATGCGTCCTTAGTCTGAAAAGTCAGTACTTCAACCTCTGTATTTTGAATATCTATAAAAGTAAAGACCCAACTAAAAGTATTAGCATAATGTTTAGGACAATATATGAATCAAGCAATAGAGAGAACAAAAATACTTTCTCACACAAGGCAAAAAGTAAAAGCTAGGTATTACACTCCTTATGAAGATATAAGAGGGACCCCCCACTGCTTTTCCCTCTGAAAACTATTTAAAATTAAACTCAAAATAGAACTGAAAGGAACTAAAATTAAAGAGCAACCAAAAGATTTGAATCCCCTTGTTCACTCAGTTATTGCCTTCATAAATCAAAACTAGACAGCAAATGAATTGGCTGTACTTACATTGTTGTTTATTTGCTGTGCAGTTATGGGGCCATGGCAAAGCAAAACAAGCTGATCATTGTTTCAACCAGACCTAGAGCTTATCCCCCACTGCCTTTTCAGACTAGCAAAAGCAAGGAGTAGTGTGTTGACTGCTGCTTTATTTGTCCTCACTCTCAGACCCCTGATTGACTTGACTGTGATCTAAAGCGATTCAGTTTTGTCATGACAGTTTTGGGAGAAAGTCACATAGTGAATGGCACCCTTGCCAAACATGGTAAATGCCATGAAAATCACAGCTGGTTTAAGAGCCAGAACTTGCAGGGTTTCTTTGAATGTACTGCTTTTTTAAACATTCTCAGCACAAATAGTAAAAGCAAGACTAGCAATAGGCAGTGTTATGCCTTCTAGGACCTTTTTATGACTTCTACATAACGATTGCTTGAGCTGAAATGAAAGATGACATTGGCAAGTTGAACATATAGGCAGATAAGATGAATTACCCTGTTAGAGTGTTCCTCTTCATCATCCCCAAACAGCTCTGCAATTAAAAAAAATACAAAACAAAACCATCCTTTACTTATGTGAATAAAAAAAAAAAAAAAGAAGAGACCTTCTGATGACACTGTGAAAAACTCTAGGTTTTGTTATGGTTCCAGCCTTCTCCCTATCTACTCTCACAGGCCCTTGAAGTTTACTGAGCTTTCACTGCAAGATCAAACCTTCTCATGAGCTGCCCTTTTCAATTGTTAGCACCAGCACTTTCTCCATTTTCTGTATTTGGGTCAGAAACATATGGATTACTTTGCCATTATTAAGACCCCATCATGAATGATAGTCTGTTACTGCTGCCAACTTGCAGAGAAAAATTCCCAAGTGTCAAATTGTAGCTACTAATATAAATAAACAACTTGAAGAATACAGAATCATCCCCATGCCTTGGCAGCTCTCCAAAAACCCAGATTTATCTATAAACTCCCGTGCCTCAGTTGCTCTCCTTTCACAATTGCTTCGATTCCTTTTGTTGAGCTTGTATACCCAAAGCAATTACAAAAAAAAAAAAAAAAAAGGAAAAATTTCAACACCAAAAATTGCTCTGAGGGTGCCTCAAGTCTGTTTCACTTACTGTGTGATTTTAGTATTAAGGGAAAGCATAATTTTTATGATTGGACACCTTCAAGCAATGCAAGATGTATTGAAGAACTGAGAGAGGCACAGGACAATGCCATTCTTTAATTATTTTAAAAGTAAAAAGTTAGAATGACATTTCAGGAATAGGTTCTCCACCTTTAACATATGGTAAATAGTGCAACTAACTTCAATGGATTCATTGTGGATTTTCAGGTAGTTTAAGTGAAAACACATTTTTCCTTAAATATTAAAACGTGCTCATTAAACTTTCTTTTTACTGTGTTTATACCTCTCCCTTTAGCAGTGCCGCACTGTCTGGTGTGTCTTTTTTTTTTCTCTCAAATAGCCAAACAACTATGAAAGTAATTTTACTGTTCAGAACTCCATTATGCCTGAAAAAGAAAAATAAACAAATCTAAAGACAAAGCAATTACCTCTGCATTCAATCACCATGATGAGAGAAAATGCACATTTTTGTAATCAAAGTTGTATGAAGCCTTCAAGTCCTGTGACACGTGGATGGCAACAGATTACGAGGTCAATTACATGATCTGTGTTGGCATTACTCAGCGTGATATTGTGCAAACATGTTTTTCTAAATATTTCCACTGCTTGGCAATTTTCACTGGGGTACCTGCCTATTTTCACCTGGTTGGAATTACCATAGCAAAGGAACACAATTTACATCATCTGGAGTCTGTGGCGGAAGCAGACATCCTCTTCTGGATTCAGCTGCACAAGTGGTAGGGATTACCCCTTGCATGAGGTAAGATCAGCTGGGCTTACTCAGATCAACCATGGAAGCTGTGGGAGCTAAACCCTTCAGTTTTGTCTGAAACAGATTAAGGAACACTAAAACCAACTGCTCTGACAGCAAAACTACGGGGGCAATAACTGGCAGGCTGAAAGAGAAGAGTAACTGAGAGGTACCATGGTGAAAGACCTGGAGGAGGGCGTCTGCCAGCAAAATGAATGACTCTGGAGAAGAGGAGCAGCTCCATGGTGTTAGGAGTGGGAGCTTTCTGGTGCTGCCCTGCTGTCTTCATATGGACAGATTTGGAGCAGAGCAGTCTTGTTCATTCCTGGTCTGAGACAATACCCATTCAAATATATGGAAATAATCTCACTAACTCAGTCATGCTGAGCACCCTTTGGCTACTTCCCTAAGACTGTTGACAAGGTCTAGCAGTTCCTGTGGAATCTGTGGTTAAAGTTGAAATAATTTCACTGATTTCACTGGGGAATGTCAGGGAACGGTACATCTGGTCCTGGAAGCAGCTTTGGGCCCTGCCAATTTGGATGAGGAGTTTCCCTTTGCTCCTGGGGAAGTGAAGTCCTCCAGGTGATGTGTGGCAGCTGTGGTCCCCTTGCATCCCACCAAGGGGCTGGCACCAGCTGGGGAAGCCAGTTTGTAATCACTAGCACCTGACATGCACTAGATTTAATTTCTGACTTGGAGGTGAAATGCAACACAATTACTGAATCTGGTTCAAATTATAACCCGGTTTGGGTACAGCCTGCAAACTACAACCCTCTTTGCTAGGCATTTGTCCGTGACAGCTAGAAAGGCTTCAATAAAGCTGCTGCACTGAAGTGAGCCCAGCATCTGCCTGGGAAAATGCTGGTGTAAGGACAGTGTAGAGCTCAGCTATCACCTCCTCCCAAAAAAACATGTGGCGAGGCAGTGGTCAGATGGAGACTTGGCTGGGGGAAGTTCCTTCCCACCCTGCCTTCCGCGGGGCAGCCCGTGAATTCCTCCCACAGGAAAGTGGCAATCACAGTGCACACACCACCGCAGAGCAGAGACTGCCCATTGCTTCTCCTCACCTCCCAGCCCAGAGACAGAGCCACAAAGGGGGCTTCAG
This sequence comes from Ceryle rudis, assembly GCA_033439905.1. Taxonomy (NCBI): domain Eukaryota; kingdom Metazoa; phylum Chordata; class Aves; order Coraciiformes; family Cerylidae; genus Ceryle; species Ceryle rudis. Next base: position 158,079 of record JAAGNO010003112.1, on the reverse strand, counting down.
GGCTGGCTTTGCTGGGCACCAAAGCAAGGCTGGGCAGCACGGGGGAAACAGCCTCCCCTACTTTTAGTCATTGTTGTAACAATGTGCTTTTCCTCCCTGGTGTGGGTCAGGCACTGTCAGAGTGCAGCAGCAACCGGTGGAACAAGCAGCTGCAGCCCCTGGCCCCAGGGACCATGGCGGAGCCAGGCTGGACCCTCCGGCAGGGGAGATGAAGTCAAGAAGTACTGGTGCATTGGCAGCTTTCTCTAAGCAAAATCCTCGAATCCCATGCAGCATTTGCAAATCCTGCCAGAAGCTGAGGCATGGTGCAGACACTGCAGGATGTTTATTCCACACTACCACCCTGCTGGCTGCTGCTGGCGGGTACCATTTTGGGGAGGTACCCCAGCGTCTTGATGTTCCTTGATGGAAAGGCACAGAGACACAGCTGTGCTCAAGTAGTAGAGGCCCCTCTGCTATTGATTTCTACCCATTCAGCCCTGCTGTGGTATATAAAGTAGGCTTAGCGTGAGCTGTTTGCACCAGGGCTAGATTTATTCTCAGTGAACATGGTGGAGCCTGACATTAGAAACACATCTTGCACAGAATCTCCGTTTTAAAATCCTCTGTAATGTACTTTATTGTAGTGCATTCAACAAAGGAAAGGAGGGTTTTTGGAAACAAATGAAAAATTAACATGTTACAGCATTTCTAATGTAGATACCTGCAAAGTGAGAGCTCACCATATGCTAAAAGTATCATATATTTCCTATACCTGTGGGAAAGATTTTTCTCTTATACATGAAATGGACTGTATTACAAACAGCTTGTTAAATGTGTGACAGATCAGCTTGAAACGATGGTTCTTGTACTCTACAGGCCTGCACATTTGCTAATAAACTGACTACATATACAAACAGTCTGTTCCAGGGTTTAAGCTCCTATTACACTGGTTCATGTTTCAACATGCAGCCACTCTGTAGTTTGTGTTTTCAGCAGAACAAGTAAGTGAATGCATATGCATTACAATTCCAGACATCATTCCATACCAGATGTGGTGCCTTTATTTTTAGTACTTCAGGAGTGTCTGCTGACCCTTTCTCACCCCATGTCTAATGAAAGATTGACTGCTCTGGGTTTTCTTATGGTGAATTATATATTAGAGGACAGTGGATTTAAAAATTAATTCAAGATTAATTTAGGGATGACTGCACATGGAATTATTTGGCCAACAGATGAAAAATGAAAATTTCACTACAAAGAAAAAAAATTGTAGAAGTGTCAAATTTTAATCCAATTTTCTATAAAGAATGATCATGTTCTGAGACCCTTCTGAGGACTACAATTAATCATTCAGAGTGATACCCCTTTTCCACTTGCTATGCAAGCTCCCCTCTGAGCCAAAGCGCCATCCGTGCTCCTCTGAAGCAGGGATTCATGTGCTCAGCCAGTAAAATAAATTAGCACTGTACCAAATAGCTCCAAATTCAGGAAAACACAATGGCGGAAGCACACACTTTTGTGAAAGGAGGCATGGCTATTACATGGGCTAAAAGAGAAAGAAATGTAGTACCACTTCTAGCCAGATTTACAGCTTCTACCAAGACTTGTAACTTTTTAGGCAAATGAGAAATGAATCAAAAGCCAGAAAATAGATCTCTTCCATTTGAGGCTCTGTTAAATTTTAATGGCAGTGCTAGATGTAATGCAGACATGCCTGCTTCACTGAATCAAAAAGAAAACACAAAATTGACTACATTTTATCTTATATGTTTAACAGTTGTGGGATTTTTATATAAAAAAAATAAGAAGAGAAGATTCTAATGAAAAGCAGGTTAACGAGATGGATGCTAGGAGCTCACCTTACTAAGCGAGGAAATAAATTTTGCAGAAAAAGGAATAAATAATTCCTTTTAATGAATAAAACATATTAGTGTAAACAAGACTGTACTAAACAAGACCCTCCAATTGTCATGATTTCAGTGATATTCCCCTATGTTTATTTTCTTTCAGTCTTAAGTATTTTAATATTACTTTTTTTTTTTTTTTTTCATTTGCTGTAATATTTATTTTCTGGATGTAATGTGTATGGAGGATAAAAAATAAAAACCAGAGAAAATACACACTTTTTTTTATATGTATATTAGTTCTTAAAAATAAGCAGTGCCTATTTTTCAAAGTGATGAATTAACTGTAGAGAATGAAACCTCACACAAATGAAACTATACACTGAAAATAACTGAGTAAAATTGAATAAAATTGAATACACTTTCCATTGTGGAACACAGAAAAATTAAAGGCCTTGCTGCAACGTATGAATAGTAGTGAGCACACAGAATATGTTAACGACGATTTAACTGGGCAGCCATGGATGCAGGATAAAAATTGCATCAAATCAAGGATTACAGCCTGCAGGAGTGAAGCAGCTCATCTCCATAAGCTCTCCCTGCCTCCCTGTCCGTTTTATACCTTTCTCTTGCTTGTTACCTTATTAGAGAGGAAAACATTTAAAAGAGGATTCCTGCAGGCTGGCTGTTTTCTTGCTGAATCAGCCAGCTTCTACTGAATTGGTTTCTACATCTTCCACCTCATGAAAGCTAGAAAATGTCTTTAATTGAACATGCCCTTAATTTACAGGACATGCTTGTGCAGAAGAGAAAAGGCTGAGAAAGGCAGCAAATGCATCCTGTGTTTATATACCATAATAATGATGAGGTCTTTTATACATTGGAAATTAATGGTTATTTAATATATGTTATTTACTAAAAGGTAATGTATATACCATTAACTGTACATAACAGAAGCATAAATGCAGTAGCGTTTAATACTGAAAAATAAAAGGAAATCTCCCCCCAGTATGGGGGGACATATTGAACAGGGATGTGTTGTAAATATACGGTGAGTGATCAGACGTGATCGGACACCAGTGACACTGGAAATTGTTTTGACAATATGATCACTAGCTTTCAAATTGTTCTGCTGACATTCAAATACATGTATTTTCATTGTGCTGGAAGGAGAAAGGTAATTTTGCTAACTCTGGAAGGATTTTGATGTATTTTTTCAAATAAAAATTATAGTCAAAAAGGCTGATTTGAGTATTTAAGTAAAGAAATGTAGCAAAGATGTTTTCTTAGGCTGTACAAGATATGTAGGAGATCTATTATTTATAGCCTTATTATTTTGTGGAAATCAGGAGTTTCCCTATATATCCAAAGCAATTTTTACTGGGAGATCTGGTATCCCATACGGTTTTAGCCCAAAGTTAACATAGATTTTAACTGGGAAGTCTTACAGTTTGGATTTATTACTACCAAAATTAACATCTTCTATAATTTTTTTTAAGATTATATTCTTGGGTGAAAGCATAGGTACTTATCCAGGAATGTATTGACCTCTACAAAGTACGCTGGAAAGGAAAATAATAATAATAAAAAAAGGTAAGTGGTCAGTCCTACAGAATTGACTTTTACCTCATCTTAAATGCTTTGAGATGTAACACCATCTACAAAGATGAGTTCAGCACAAGGAGCCAGGAGTTCCCAAGTTTTATTGCAGCCCCTGCTACCAGCCCACTCTGTAGCCTCAGGAAAGTTTACAGCATGAGGGATAATGATTACTGAGCTGTTGCCTCATTGACCTAAGCATTTATATTCCTTTCTTGCCTTTTCAGTTTTTATTCCAATCCATAAGTTTACAAGGCAAGGACAGTACCTGACTTCATAACCAAGTATTCTGGGAGGGATATAAATCTCCAGGCTTCAGGGCATAAGCCAGCCTGCAATGCTAAACACGGGAAACTTAGCTTCCAGGCAGATTATCTCCAAACTGCCAGCTGTAGTGTTTCTTTGTCCTGAGCAGCTGGTACTGACCACTCTTGGAGATAGGCTACTAGGAGAGATGGATCACTGGTTTGATCCACTATGGCAATTCCCAGGCTCTTCTACAGTGCCAATTATATGACTGGCAGTCAATAACAATAATAAGATTACTGAGAGGAATTTAACTAATGAGATCAAATAAAGAATCAAAATTTGGTGGGGAACGGAAGGTCCATTGTATAGCCAGATGTCCAAAACATATTGAATCAAAGGAGGTTTGGTTTTTTATCCTGTGGTAATTTTAAATACAGCTTTTCAAAGTTTCTATTTTTTTGAGCCTTCTAACATAATTTTAGTGAGATTGGTGGTTGCATAAAACAAAACCTGAGGAGTGTGACATATAATTAATGGAAGTGAGAGGAAGTGGGAGGGAGGAGTAGAAAGTTTGTGAAAGTTTGCAGAGTGGAAGTGTGTCGATTGGGAAGTGATTGATAACACTGAATTGCATAAGAAGCCACAAATGGGGAGTCAGGAGAAAGAGGAAACCTTGCTGCACTGTCCTCAGAGTTCATTATACAGTGTGTTTCCCAACAACAGAGTCTGAGAATCAAAATTTTGCCAACAGTTAGCATCCAGCATCTGAAAGCTGCGAAGCACTGATTTCCCTCTGACAGGAGAGGATGTTTGGAGGCTGTGAGCTCTAGAAAGATTTAAGCTTTGATTAGGGGCAGTGGCTTTTGCTTCACTTCACTTTCCTAATAAATTCTGTTGGTGGAAAGGATAAGGAGCCCTGACTCTGCTGGAGCTGCATTAGTCCATAGGTTAGAGTACTGTGATCCCAGATGGCTGAAGCAACGCCAGCTGGTAGCACTTGGACAAAGAGTTCAGTCTGATGAAACACAGCCTGACAGCTGGTATCAGATGCTAGAGAACTGTAAGTTTCAGTGAACGTGTTGCTATTGGAGTCATGACAGAAATTTCAAGGGAGGAAAAAAAAAACAATTAAATTTGAGAGACATTAGTAGAGGATCTCGTCTGCATTGAAAGGAGAGCTCAGCCATGCTTTGCTGATGTAGCCAGCTGAGGACTTGGCCTGAAGTTTCTAAAAGCCTGTTTACACTACCAAATAGTAGGAACTTAGTATGATTTCTTGTTCAGAGGAACCACTGGCAGGTTCCAAAAACAAGCCTAGACTTGAGGCCATTAGCTCATTTGCTAAATGCTGGATCCAATTGCATTACAGTATTTTGGCAATGGTCCCTTACTTGCTTTCAGTTGTAGTGCTGAAGGGACAAAAAGTCAGGACTCAAACTTTATAAGGACTTACAAATTAAAAGCCAACATTTTTGACTGCACCTGAAGATTGACCAGAAGAACAAAGAGCCACATAATAAAGGGACTTCTTTCCATGGTGTTGAAGCTGCATTTTGTGGCAGCTGAAGTTCTGGCCTTTATCAGTTGTATACTTGAATAAGCTGCATTATAGGTAATGAAACTTAGACATGTCTGTGAAACAAAAGACAACTTCAAAAGAAAAGTGTCTTGGCTAAGCATAGGTGGAAACACAACTTTACATTAGACTGCCACTGGGCCCTGGCCATCAGCACTGAGGGAGGAATTAGTGTTACCCTTGGGTTACTTTCTTTGTCCATCCATGCAAGTAGTTTCTGGGTACTTCAAACTTAGAGGTCCCCACCCCAGTGCCATTATTTCTGATTTTGGACATATCTCCAAAGATAGTGTCTTCCTTAAGCAGCCTGTTGCATATATAAGCACATTGCACATTCAGAGCCGTGGGTCTGGGATTCTTCCAACGTTATTTTTGCAGTCTAAATATTAGGCATTAAATCTAAGCTTATTATTTGGGCTTTTCAAAAGCTAGTGAAGAGAGTAAAACATGATTGGGATAGGTAATATGAATTATTGACAGCTGCCAGCTGCCCTCTTTAGGGTGTAGAAAGAGAGTATAAATGACCTTCTCAGAGAAGACGCTGTTAGCATTTGTTTAGTTGAAGTCTGTGCAGGTAAATTTCACTGTGTTTGAGTTTTTAAGACATCCCTCTTATCATGATTTGTTATGTAGGTTAGGTATGTTCCCATTTACCACATCATTGTGGTGACTCTGGTTTGAGAATAGCTAAGACTTTCCTTGCCTTGTAGGAAAACCAGCGTTTTAGGAGTGAGAATCTAGTAGCAGTTCTGAGCCTTGAGATATCTATGCCCTTTTGTGGATTTATCTCTAAATACCAAACAAGCAGGGCCTAGAAAGTCTGAGAGCAGATTAAAAGGCTGGATGAAAAGGGAGGCATAAAAATGAGTGTCCATGTTGATGTACCAGGCACCTCCCTGTCATACACAGTGGTCTTACATATAAAAAAAATGTTTAAAAAAAATGGGGTGTGATGGGTTAATCTTGGTCAAGGGCCAGACACCCATCCAGACATTCTGTCACTCCCCCTCCTTAGCAGGACAGGAGGAGAAAACAGTATGTGAAAGCCCTTCAGTCAGATAAAGACAGGGGATCACTTGACAAATGCCATCACAGGAAAAACAGACCCCACTTGGAGAAAAATAATTTATTGTCAATTTCAATAGATTTGAGTAGTGAGAAACAAAGGCAAGCATTAAACCAACACCTTTCCTCCCCCTTTTCTCAGCTCAAGTCCGGACTCTTGAGAGCACAAGGTGGATGGAGGGGGTTACAGTCAATACACAGCACTTCCTCTCTGCTACTCCTTCTCTCTCCCACCTTTCCTTGCTCCTGTGTAGGTATTCCCCATGGACTGCAGTCCTTCAGGAAAACCTGCTTCTGTGCAGGCTCTCCATGGGCTGCAGTCTCCTTCGGGGCACATACACCTGCTGTGGCATGAGGTCCTCCATGGTCCATAGCGTGGAAATCTGCTCCACCATGATCCTCCCTGGGCTGCAGGAAATAGCTGCCATGGAGCTCATTCACACCCCAACCCCCTCCTGGACACCAACACCCAGTATAGTAAATAACAATGGAAAGACCTTCCACCTAATAACTGTAAACATCCTTCTGTTTGTATCTTTAGCTTTCAAAATTTCCCTTTCTGAAGTTTGGTGGGGCTTTTGTTGTTGTTGTTGTTGTTGTTTTTGTTTTTTTCTAATTCATTATTTCTATGCTTTTTTGTCTTTTTCATTTGGCCTCAAAAATGAAGGGTGGAAGAAAAGTGGCACACCATGAAAGGAGAAAAGCAGGAAATATAAAAATGAAAGCCTTCAAAAGCAAAGCATTTTGTTTTACAGTTTTGCCTTAGAGACAATTAAACTTTTCCCAGGAAGTATTCTATATTCAGAAGATTGTTTTCAATGTATTTTTATAAATAAGCCAGCAAACTACTCTTACAAAACAAAACAATGGATGATATTAGGGAACCCTTTATCTCCTTCTTTAAGAGTGTCATCAGACCAAAAGGGCAACCTCATTCTTCTTCCAGAGCTCTAAGGACAAGAATGCTTTAATTTTCCTTGATGCAGCTAAGAGCAATGAGATAATATCCAAGAGCCAATTTTAGAAAAGCAACATCAAAATGCTTACTCTCTTTTCTCTATATATTTCATAATTACTCAGAATTATTCAAAGTCAATAATCAATGCCATTTATTCCAGTGAAAATTATTTAATGGTTTAGAGACATCAAGTCATAATTCATTAAATAAGTTCCATGTATTTACTCTTTCCCCTGTCCCTCTCACTGTTTGTCACATACACCTGCTGTGTAATGTTTCAAATTAAAGGAGAAATTGATGGTAGGAAGTATGTTACTTGTACATCAGTTTATTAAAATCCTCATTTTCACTGTTACTTTTAAATGCTATCTCAACTGGAGTAAAGAAATCTGGCATAATTTTAGTTCAGTTAAAGAAATGAAATATTTCTTTAATTAAAGAATGGTGTTATTAAAGTGTGTTTTCCTTATTTTCCACTTTTTTTTTCTCTAGCAGGTTTTTTATTATTATTATTTTATTTTTCAGTTTTTTGCTAATCAGTATATAGGAACCATTGTGTTACATAATGTTATTGAAGCCCATCTGAAAAAGCGGTAACAAAAAACGAAGTACTGACACTGCGTAGTGCGCTTAGCATAGCTCCTTTATTCAGTGCAATTAAAAAAGCCATCGTTTTTCTTAAAACTGCTTGGCGGTGGGCATCAAGCTGCCACTTGGAGAGAAGCCAACAGCACGCACCATTGACTACCCTTCCAGCAGATGCAGATTTTACCGAAGTACAGGACAGAATGAGGTGAAAATGGAAGCAAAAGCTGAGCAAGCTAAGGGAAATCAGCATTCACCTTTTGCATTGCGAATGTCCTTGTCAGTGAAAGGTGGGAAGGGCCCCCAGATCTGACTGGGAAGGGGGCAGGGAGCATGGCACTCTGGAAGTGTATTATCAGAGAAAAGAGCAGACTGCAAGCAGCAGCAGGAAATTCAGCTTCAGGAGATTTATGAACAGTGGTGTCCAGAAACCCAGTGAGGAGCCTCTTGAATTGCGGAGCTGTGTTAGGAGAAGCTTATTCCCTCCTTTTTCCCCAGCATGGGCACACTGGGCAGGTGCTAGGACATTCTGATGTCTTGCCCTGCTTTATTTATTTGATGAAAAATAATGAAAGGGATGATCCTCAAGAGTCCTTGGAGATTCCATTAACTCTGCAAATTGAGCATATTGATAAGTCAGTGATTATTTTGAAATGAACTAGAGAAAGTGAAAGGAAGAAAGCTTGTAGGAAGGACCTGTTTAATGTGCAGAGATTTTAAAGTGTGGGTAATATTTCAAGTGTATCAAAATACAGTAAAAAGACCAGGGGTTAATTATACTGGCATGATAGTTGGAACCACATTATTATAATTCTCTTGGAAAGCACTATGGAGCATATGGAGTGAATGAGGGGCCTACGTGTGCATAATAAGTTCTGTATGGGGATAAGGTGAAGGAGCAAGAGCTCTCTTGTGTGTGAGAGGCACTAAATAAGGGGAAGAAAATGATTTAACTACTTGATGGACTAACTTTGTACATAGTAAACCATTTGAGGTGCTCTATCCTTTAAGCAGCAACATACATAAATTCACTAACTGCCAAGATTTGTCTTCATTTCACACAGCAAATACCCTTGCAAATAGTCTACAGAACACATGCTGGAGAGTTGGCTGTTCATAGACGTGTTCACATGGCATTAGAAACTTGATACTTTGTGCTGTGCAGAACTGTTAAGCTTCTATGTTGCAAGTTTATTCCCTGCTACTGATTTTTCTTTTGTTATTTCTGAATAGATTTTGGTGTTTCCAGTTCTCAAGTCACTGGCTTTTTGTTCAGGGACCCGACTACCTCTCAGTAATGGAGAGAAAAAAAAAAAAAGAGAAAATACTTCCTTGAACATACTCCTCAATTCCAAAAAATTTTGCTGGTGGCTTTGAAGGGTAAATGTTTTCTCACTTAGCTGAAAACTAATTTTAATCATGTAACAATAATGTTGTAAGAAGTTTAGACATCAAATTTAGATGAGGGGACTAGTTTTCAGACAGTTAAAGATAGGTGTAGTAAATCCAATCCAAAAGACTTTTGCTAATTTAAAAGAGGAGAAATTACACTTGAAAAAAAATGCAGAGAGAATTCACAGGAAACAAACCAAACCAACCCAACCAACCAAACACAAAAAGTGAGTCTTCTGCCTAATTTCCATTCAGAATGGTCTGTGGTGAGCAGAACAGTGCCTTTAGTTAATGAAAAATTATGCTTCTAATAAGTACTGAATTACTCAGGAGATAAGAATAGTAGCCCAATTCTGTAGGCGGAGATCTGAACTAGGGTCCAGTTCTACTTTTAGTCCAGTGCATCTGAAGGTTTTGAAATCTTCTGGGGGCAGAATCACATAATTAAATATTCCATGGTGTGAGATAAGGCAAAAGTGTGAAATTAAGGTAACAAAGGCCACCTGGATATTTTGTTCCTTATAGAGTGACTGGTGTTGTTTCTCCTATACTGGCTTTTTTTTAACAGAATTTTTGCATGAATTAACCAATTAGACTAAGGTGTAGAAGGCAGTGGATGTGCGGTGTTTGTTGAAAATATTCATTGAGCTTTGCTAAATTAATCTCTTATGTAGAATTTTTTGAATTTATAATGCATTTGGGACTGTATTTCCACTTCTGCTTTAGTGTCTGCATTTGCCTTCACGTCTAATGAATTGAGGGTACCAATATTAATACTTTAACTGGTAAAATTCTTCTTTTACAGCATTTCCACTATAAGTTAGAAAAAAAGCCAAATACTTTAGAAACCAAAAGTTGGTACAGAAACTCACTGTGCATCTAATGTCACTTCTAGGAATCTTTTGGTGATGTCTACTTGTAATGGACATAACCACCCATTACCAAAAAAACCCCAAAGAACGATAAATTAAATTTGTTTATAAATGTGTATCACACAAAGGAATTTTTTCATCAGTTTATTGGACTTGCATTTGGGCACATGATTCAAAAAGCCATGAAAAGTCCATTTTATTTTCCAGACTATGTGGCACACATTCACTTCAGTAATAAGATTCTTCATAAAATCAGTCTCAATACCAGCAGTATATAACTTTAAAAAAATGTCTTTAACAGGAAGTAAAATGACAGTCACCCTTTGGTAGAAGACTTTCAAGGCTCAAGAACTAAAATTCTTCCTCCAAACTCGTCCTGTCTCTTCTTGAGAAAACAAGGAAGCAGAATATAAGTCATAGGGAGTATATTTTGAAACATTTAGGTATTTACAAACATTTAAAAGCTAATCACTGGCCTAAAACTTGATGTCATCTAGGTGTCAGCAGTTACACTAATGCATCATTATTTTGTGTAAATTGATCACTACACTTCATGTTATAGATACTTCACATTGGTACTGAAATATGATGTCTGCTGGAAATACTATAATAAATTTGGGAACAGATGGGCAAATAAATCAGAGACTGGAAAATAAGGGGGTGAATAAACTCAACCTGTTCAGCTAGATGACAATAAGGATGAAAAGTACCTTGATCACAGTGTATACATACTTATGCTTGGAAATTGAAAATAATTAGATAAGGGCATTTCAGTCTTACTGACAAATGTATATTTATCTAACCTCAACTTTCAGACAGTGTCTGGAAGCTGTTCCTTTTGTAAGTCAGAAGCTTTCTAGTGATTGGAAGCTGAAGTTAAACAAATTCAGTCTTGAAATAAGAAGCAATTCTTAACAGAAAAAGTAATTAAAGTTCAGAACATGCTGTTGCTTCCCATGAAGATGGTGAATTCACCATTAGTTTAAATACTGCTGTAAACCAGGGACACATTAACCCAGCTTCTGAAAGAAATAGTGCAGTCTGTGGGAAATGTTGAAGAGAGGACTGGCATATATATTTGCTACAGGATCTCTAATGCATTCCTTGTTATTGCAAGGATACAAGGCACTAATGGAAAATTTAGTCTGAACTGCTTTCAACTTACTCAAGTTCTCAGGCTCAGGTAGGGAGGGATAAGAGGATGATGCACAGGGGCTTCAGAGTATTGAGGGTAGGGTGCATCTCTCTGGACTTGGGCACAGTGAATTGATGGATGCAAGATGTGTACAGCAGCTTTACAGGGAATCCCTTTATACCTGAGCCTTTGCAAAAGCTGCATGGTAGCAGGCCCACCACTGGTGGTGTTGCCAGATGTCATCTGGACCTTTCACGTAGAATTCTGGGGTGCCTAAGGTTGTACTAGGTTTACATGCAATTAGGGGACCTACCAGTCTTCTTTATCCTGTCTACTGATGAGCAGCACATGGGTATCCAGCCACAAACATGCACTCTAAGGGATAGGGGGAACACATTTTCCTAAACATGAAAACAAGGATAAAAGTGAAAGCAAGGGGTTGCAGAGAGGAAGCTGACGTTTATTCTATTGTAACAACTGGAGGCCAAACGGGAGGTACCTTGTTACATACAGTGAGAGTATGGCTTAGATAAGCAAAGGAAATGGGAGAAGAAAACAGATGTGAAGTTCCTTTCCCAAGATCACACAGCCAGCCAGCTGGGAGCTCAGCCGACCAGCTGGGGCTCTCCCTCCTCCTTCAGAGTCTATGAATCCTCCAGCAACTCTGGTGCAAGCCATTGAGTTGAAATATATTTATAGTTATGATTCTTATAAACAGAAGTAGTCGAGGAGAAAATTTCATTGTTTGCATCAACTATTTTGATACCTGCAGAAAACAGTCATAAAGGCCTCAGGAAAGATATAGTGACCATTACTAATTCACAGTAATGACATGATGATGACAGAAATCTAGGGAAATAATTTATAGTATTGGTTTATTTTAATATTTTGCCCTCCCTCCTCCTTCTCTCCAGCATCTTTTGTTTGGCTCTTAGTGTAAATAGTTTGTTCTGTTGTCTAAAGCATAACCCTGTTTATTGGGTAGGAGTATAAAGCAAGGCTCCAGATGTCAGATCAGGACGTCCTTGCCCTTCTACCTCCTCGTTAGTGAAAACATTGAAAAAAAAGACAATACCAACACAAGAAGAGTCCAACAGACTGTATTCGGTGATCCTCTGTACACCGGTACCGTACATCCCTCCTCTGTACACCCCTACTGTAAATCACATGCAAGAACATTTGTAACACATGCCCCTAGCCAAGGGTAGCAACTGGCAGGCATTCCCAAAGTGCTGCAATGGCCTACAGCTCTCTGGAAAAGTGAGATTTCATCTTCAAAGATATAATGAGCCAAAGCAAGCGCTGGAATCAGAAATTCTGTCAGCCACTCTGAACTACTCTGCCTTGGCATGATAACACACTAACTCAAGGTATTGTGAAAATATTAAGTGCTTGGTAAGCTGGCTAGAGTAACAAAGAACATGACACTGTTGCACTGTCTCTTTTCTCATTATTTTTAGAAACACCATTTTAGAGAGCCAGAAAGGCAACTTTAGCCTAAACTGTGAACATTTGGCTATACTGTCCTGTTTGGCACCCAAGCTTTAAGGATAGTCAGTTCCTTAGCTTTTCAGAGATACATTTTAACTCTGCTATTCAGCTTGAATAAGGAGCCTCCACAGCCACATGAGACCCAGATAGGGTTTGATCCATAGAACCACCTTTTTCTGAGGCAGAAAATGGAATTTTAAGGGAGTAAGCTTTTTAGCCTTTAATATTGAAATATTAATCTAGAGTGTCTCAAATCCTATGATCTCATTAATTTAGTAATTTGATGCACATAGGCAAATGAGCTGTGTTTCCTAGAAGCGATGATGAAGTAGGGTGAACATGGGAAGGGGACTGTACCATTTCTGGGTTGCTGTCTAATGCCACTTGAGTCATTCTTACTTTGCTTTGCCCCAGAAGGCTGAGCTGAGCTGCACCGGGCTGGGCTGATATGGTCCTTGGGAAGGAGGCTGCATTCCCTCAGGCCTGACCCCTGCCCACCTGCTGTCCACCCACCACATTGTAAGGGCCTGACGGGAACTCCGGAAAAGGTATTAATAGACTATCTCAGAGTATGGGTCAGCAGGAGAGCATACATACCGCTTATATTAGTGTGCTATATTTACAGCAAGAGTTACAAGTTTCAGTCACTGAAAGCTTCTTGAAAAGAAATGTGGCTTCTATGTCCATGACAAATCATTATTTCTTTTTTATAAGCACAGACAACCACAGTAGTGAGTTATCAGAAAATTTAAAACTGGGATTGTTTTTATGCTTCTTTAAGGATGTGTTGTAAAACCCTGACTGATCTCAGTAGGAGATTAGACAGAACAATGCCAAATATTCTAAAGATTCTGAATAAAGAAATTCCTCAGTCATGAATAAGCACATAAACATGCCAAAGAGAGCAATTTTTTTTTGTCAGACATGTGATGGAAATACATTGCACTAAATGCAACAAGTGAAAATAGATGTAGATAATGAGAATTTATCATGGAAGTAATTTCAAACTTTTATTTTTCAAGTTCCCACAAAAGCAAACGTCTTCTAATCTTACTCTATTTTAACACCCAAGAATCAGTACTAGAATCTCAGTGGACCTTGTGGGTTTAAAATTAGCTAGATGAGTGCAGGCTCTGTTGTTCATGCCAGGGCAAACCATCATCCAAACTGGAAAACATTGTGCTTCTACAGCTGGGTGATTAGCACTATGGTGAAAATACCCAACACAGGCATTTGCACCTAAGTAGATAACTGTTAGTTTTGCAAATAAAACTTCAGTATCACTCTTCTGTAACCTGCTCAATAACCAACTCTAGGGGACATGTTTCTAGGCACATAAACAAGTTTTTTTTCATGGCATGGGGGAAAGCGGTCACCTTTGGATGATGTATAGAAAATCGATTACTTAAGACAATCTTTGACCACACTTAAATTGTAAAGGGAAGTAAATGGAAATTAAGATAGAAGAGGTAGTCAGCTTTGGGTTTGGAAAATCTGAGCCCATTTTGCTTTTACAGAGGTAAGCTGCCACTGGAATTTCATAAAATAACTTGTTGGTTCTCCAGCATTCACCTTCTGGGCATATCAAATTTTATCAATTTTATGGTGTAGAAAGATAATAGTGTCATCATTTCAAGGGGCGATAAGCTAAGATCTAGAAATTCAGACAAAGTTTGACTCTTCAGTCTTTGGCAGGATGTGGAAACAGAAATATTGTGCCCTTATGTGTATTTCCTACTTCTATAGTTTGGCCTTTCTCAATATAAAACAGGAGAAAGTCAAGCCCAAATTTCCTCCCACTAAGGATTATGCATGAGCTTATCTTAGAGCAGACTATGCTGCTATTCTTTTTATAAGAAATATCTCTGGCCACGCCTAAATACCAAGCAATGAACATTTGTGGCATCTGAGCAATTAATTTCTCAGACAACATTTCTGATGGTGAATGGCAGGGGATGTTGTGTGGGTTTTTTTCTCTCACTTGTCTTCCCCTGCCCCCCACTGCCGCTGTTGGTCTTGCTGCTGTGTCTTTATCATACTTTGTACGATGGCATGTCTACTTTGGGAAATGATGATTCCAGTGTGGGTGGATGGAAAGAGTTCTGCCAGAGGGTGCAAATTTCAGATTGCTGCCACGGATACACCCTTCTGTGCTGTCTTCTCAAGATACCAGAAAAAGTGTCTAAGGAATGCCTGGGGCTTGACTCTCAGTATAAAGACAGACTTCTACACCACACATTTTTTTTTTTCAATATTAAGGAAACAGGCAGCATAACTATAGCTAATGAATTCAAATTGACTTAATCTCTTATTCATAGAGGAGGCCATTATGAAATCGTTACTGGAAGTAGTGAAATATTTGTATATTTACCTCCCTGATCCCATTATTTGGCTCAGAAAATTGTTTAAAATGCTGCTTCCAAGTCAAAGTGACTCACCATTGGTGATCTTTACCCTAAAGTCAGACTATATAATTTTAAAATATTGATAAGGTTAATGTGTAAGAAATATTTAAAAGAAGGTGTAATGCCTATCACTGTAAATGTGAGACTTTGCTATGTGAAATATATAAGAAGTGGAAACACCAGGAAAGGAAAAAACTTTCCTGTATGAAATAAAGCCAGTAATGATGACATGCCGTATCTACCTCAGCAAATAACATGCTTTTCTCAGACAAGAGGAGTGACTGTGTCTAGCTGGGTAAACTGATTACTCAGTTTCTGGTTCCCTGCATATCTGTCATTATTAAAAAGGAAGTGCAGAAGTTCAGCTGGATATGTGCTGTAGCCTGTGCTGCTGACTCTGGTTTGGGAGGGGGTTGGGAAGAGGGAGTTGATGCAAGTTGGAAAATGAAGATTTTGGAGACAAGAGTATTTGTGGTAAAGTATTAACTTAAGAAGTTACTTGTGTAGGAGAAGTATTGCTTATATAAATAATAATTTTAAAATGTTTTACATTCCTGTTCAAGATTTTTATTCTCTCAGTGTGTTATGGTACAGACTCCCAAGTGAATGTTTCAATGGAGTTCTGAGTAACCTTTAAAGTCTGTGTGTATTTAATGTTTAGTACATGCAAATTGTAATTACTTCATCTTCCTTAAATTCAGGAGGTCTAGTCTGCTTTACATTAGCGTGTACATGTGTGGATCACCTAACAGAGTACTTATAAGAAAACTCAGCTAACTCACAGTTTCTGTTCATTAGAACAAGATGTAAACAGCAACGAAACACACAGGTCTGTCTGCTTGTCTTGAATCCTATTGCACACCCAGGTTATGTCACTTAACCCCATCAGCCTTCCTGGATACTAACTTATGTTACACCTTTCTTCCAACAGGCACACTTAATCACTGCATATGCATAATGATTAGAAATCACAGGACCTAATAATAATATAGAATGTAAATGCTCCAAGCAAATTACTTTTTGGAGTAGTGCACACTGTTCTAAATCAGTGTATTGGTGTGATATGGAAGAAAAAAAAAAAAGTGAATGCATGATTTATGTCAGAAATTTAAAAATAGCCTTATTCTATGAAGGAATTGTAGAAATGTGATTCATCAAAGCTTAGGCATCAGTATTCTATGTTTGTTAGCTGAATTAGTGCTATATACTGGTTACTGAGAGAGGTAAAGAAGCTATATTATTTTCTTTCTTACAGAACCCAAAGTCTTATGATACTAGTACACTTTCAAGACTGTGTTAGACACTAGGAAATCTTGAACAAGTGTAAAATCCCTATTCATGTAAATATCATGTTCACCTCCCAAAGAAAATAGCCAGAGATTCTGATACTGCAATGGGTTTATTGTGTGAACCCTGTATTAGACAGCTGTATGAAGTCTTAATGTTTTACTGACACTTCTTTTTGCTTTACTCCTTTAAATAGACATAAAGACATATTTATGCAGTTGTAAATTCTTTTACTTTTTTTTTTTTTTTTAAAGCAAACAAAAAACAACCCCCAAACAAGAAAAGTGGTGTGATGTGACTTAGGCAGTTGCAATCACACCCTTGTTACAGTTTTTACCAGTGTAACTGTGGCTACAGAGAGATATCCTCTTTTATGCCTAGTTGTGCAGTTGAAGATAGTGCTGTTAATAGATTCTTCCTGGTGGAAAAATCACATCAAGCAAAGTCAGACTATTTAGCTCCTACAGATCATTTAACTCTTACTCTCCTCAATCCTGGACAAGAAGCATGTACCTTTGAAAAAGGAGAATTGCTTATGGCTTATGTTCGTTAAAAAATAAACAAACAAACAAGTTAAAAAATTAAAATAATTAAAATTATCCTTCTCTCTTCCATAGTTTTGATGGTAAAACTTTTGAGGTGTGGTTGAGCATAATATAAGTATGTGAGCTATTGTCAGTGGAAAGGAAAAGAAAAAAAAAAAACCCATAAGAGAATGATGAGGTGTTGAATGTTTTAAATGATTACTTATCTGTGAGTTTGTACTGGAGATAAGGTGCGATCTTATCAACATTATCTCAGTCTTAATGAAGCTCTGTGTGTGTAGAAGTAATATATCTGTTCACCATGTTTTTGTTCATAAAATCTTTCGTTTAATATGCCCATGTAATCTGTATGTAGGTAAAGATGTAAAGTATTCTATCTCAATTAATATATGTTGATTTATACATTTGTGAGTATGTATACGTATGTATATGTATACAGGTGTATATATATACATGCAGCAAGAAACAGATATGTATATGTATAAGATATGTATA
>JAAGNO010003112.1:107768-119163 GCA_033439905.1 Ceryle rudis | reverse complement strand
CCTGGACCTCAGCAAAGCCTTTGACACAGTCCCCCACAGCATTCTCCTGGAGAAGCTGATAGCACGTGGCCTAGATATGTGCACCCTCCGCTGGGTTAAAAACTGGCTGGATGACCAGGCACAGAGAGTGGTTGTGAATGGTCCTGCATCCAGTTGGTGTACCCCAGGGTTCAGTACTGGGCCCAGTTCTATTCAACATCTTTATTGATAACCTGGATGAGGGGATCAAGTCTACCCTTAGTAAATTTGCAGATGACACTAAGTTGGGGGGGACTGTTGATGTCCTGGAAGGCAGGGAGATGCTGCAGAGGGACCTGGACAGGCTGAGTCTATGGGCTGAGGCCAATGGGATGAAGTTCAACACAGCCAAATGCCGGGCCCTGCACTTTGGCCACAATAATCCCAGGCAGCACTACAGACTGGGAGATGAATGGCTGGAGAGTGGCCCAGTTGAAAGGGACTTGGGAGTACTGGTTGACAGCCAGCTGAACATGAGTCATCAGTGTGCCCAGGTGGCATGGAAGGCCAATGGGATCTTGGCTTGTATCAGGAATAGTGTGGCCAGCAGGACTAGGGATGTGATTCTTCCCCTGTATCTGGCACTGGTGACGTCTCACCTCAAGTACTGTGTGCAGTTCTGGGCTTCTCACTTCAAGAAGGATATTGAGGTGATGGAGTGGGTCCAGAGGAGAGCAACAAGACTGGTGAAAGGACTGGGGGTAAAGTCTTATGAGGAGAGGCTGAGGGAGCTGAGGTTGTTCAGCCTGAAGAAGAGGAGACTCGGGGGACACCTCATCACTCTCTACACCTACCTGAAAGGTAGTTGTAGGCAGGTGGGGGCTGGACTCTTCTCCCGGGCAACGAACGACAGAACAAGAGGGCATGGCCTGAAGCTGCTCCAGGGGAGGTTTAGGTTGGATACTAGGAAGCACTTCCTCATGGAAGGGGTGATTAGACAGTAGAATGGAGTGCCCAAGGAGGTGGTGGAGTCGCCATCCCTTGTGGTGTTTAAGGAAAGATTGGATGTGGCACTTAGTGACGTGCTCTAGCTAGGTGGTGCGGTGTCAGGTCTTAGGCTGGACTTGATGATCTCAAAGGTCTATTCCAGCCTCTATGATAATTCTATGTAATTCTGTGTAAGTCACTGCTGGATCTTGTGTACCATATTGGGGGTGCAGAAAGTAAAGGGCTGCGCCTGTGGGGAGAAGCAGCCAGGACAGGTGACCCCAAACTGATCTGTGAAGTATTCCATCATGTATATGTCATATGCAATACAAAGTTGAGGGATCATGAGGGTTGAGGTCTCTTCTTCAATGGCCAAAATCTGAGGAGGACTGTGTCTGTTCTGCCTTTGATCTGATCTGTGTGTTTCTGAATCCAGTTCCACAATCCAGTTGCTGAATACCGCTCCTGTCTGCCGCTGAGCCCAGTTTGGGACTTTCCCAGTGCATGATCCACAGCATCAGTGGTGGCGATGATGTAATTGCCATTGGGGAGAGCTGGGTTCAATGCTGGTTTTGTGTATATTTGTATATATTCAATTTTATTATTATTTTTATTAAAGCTGTTCTAGCTTTCTTTTCTAATTGATGTCTCTCTCCCTTATTCCCTTTCTCCTTCCCTTTGGAGAAGTAGAGGGTTAAGAGTGAACATGTGTTATAGGTTTAGTGTATGGCCCTGACCCTAAACCTTGACAAGAGTAAAGGGGGAGAATTACCTTCCTTGAACTGTTGGCCACACTTCTTTTGATGTAGTCCAGAATATGTTTAGCCTTTTGGGCTGTGAAAGCACATTGTCTTGTCTGAATTAAAATATGGGGAAAAAAATACTTCAGTTATTATATTCCAGGGAAATATGAGGACAATTATTCAGGGAACTTTTAACATCAAGATGTTGTGAGCAAAACTAGTGCTATACCAAAGTGTATAAACAGAAGCATACATAGTCTGCATTTCTAGACAGACGAAATCCGCTTGGTGCCCTCTGCAGAACTTCTAAGACCTCAGCCAAGCAGCTATTCCATTTTGGCTGCAGGACCTCAAGAAAGACAGGCACCCATCACAGAGAACTCAGGTGGGAGCAGCAGAAATTATGAGCGTTAACGACTATACTGCATGATATACAACTGTTTCCTGAAAGAAACAGGATTGCTTAATCTGAAAAAGACCTGCTAACAATTTTCAAACATGTAATAGGTTGCTGGGAAAAAAAATTGAAAAATCAATTTCTTTGTGTCCTTGGCAAACACAGTAAAAAGGGGTATAAGGTTAATCACTTGGAAAAACCTTCTAGGAACAGTGCAACATTAAAAACAATAGTCTGGAAAGATTGAAGAATACACACAAAGAAAAGGTTTTAAAGAATTTATTAGGCAAGTGTAGCCTAGGAGTGAGAGGACAATGACATCCTGCCTTGCGACAGGTGAATTTGCTAGATGGTTTTTCAAGACCATTTACAGAATCACTCTCTATGATTGTATTTTTCCTTGATTCTTTTCCTTAAGCCCACCGTAATCAAGGCTTGTTATTTCCTCTATCAACCATTAATATCTTTTGCACTAGCTGCATCTGAAAGTATAATCACCAGATAGGTGACAGCATTAGTGCAGCAGCATTATTGCCATAAGCCACAATTACTGTAGAGTGAAAATCCTCAGGCACACATGTAACATTTTGCAGGATGTTTTTTACCATGAGAACTGAAAGGTGTGTGGTTTTATTTGTTAAGTCCTGATCTTTTAACTTCTCAATCTTATAAACAAACAGGGGTAAACCAACATTCCCTACTTCACTTCCCTCTTTGGGAAAGGAGACAAAAGCTTAACTTGATACTGCAGCTTTCAGGTGAGTCTTTGGCTCTGTGCAACTTTTGGCTTGAAAGATTTGGGAAGAACACCTGACTTCAGGTTTATTGTCGTTCATTTACTAGGTGAAAAGCTCATTGTAGCTGGGTGTAATACACAGCACTGAATTATTTGGTATTTTGTACTTCAGGTGACATTTACAGTTGTGGAAGTTATACATATAAATTCCTTCAAATGCTGCTGCAACTGTTTTCTTCAGACTTCATGGATGTTATAGCTCCCTAATGCAAATGTATTCAGTTGTTGCCATATTTTTGGATTTGGAATAGTTTTCCACAGGCTATTTTTGAAAAACAAGCATGCATATTTTATTATTAAAATAACCCATTCTTATTACAATTAACAATGGAGGTTAGTGTCAGGGTTTTCTGAGTGACAGTAATGTGTGAATTCATAACAAGATGTAGTGCAGCCATATTTTAGCATCCTGTTAAACATGTAAGTAGAATTTAATATATTCAAATCCATGTTTACAGTGCTCATATTTACAAGCTTATTAACATTGATAGTATGGTTATATAAACCTTTTCAGCTATTTGTACTGTAAAATAGTGAGAAGAAATATTGGATAATTAATTATATATTATTTCAAAAAGGTCTCCATCTATTTCTATTTCTCTCTTTCCCCCTAACTCTGAATAAGACTAATTTTTTTTTTCTGTGCTTTATTACCATTCAGTTCCTACTGTACTATTAGTAGTACCACAACCAGTTACACTGAACAGCTGAACTCAAGTATGAAGTGATGTTTTTTTTTTTTTCCCAAATAGGTAAGACTGCAGCTACAGTTAAGTTTCCTTGAAGGAAAAATACACTCTGTCCACCTCCTTTATCAGTTTCGTGGATATTCAGGTAGCAAATGTTGACAAGTTTGTTTCTTTTAATTATGTGTTACTTTATGAAAACTGGAGCTTTTCCTGTAAGACGTGGAGCTTGTGACATGTTTTTATTGCCTCAGATATGGATTACTGTAATATGCTGCCCTGGTGCTTAGTTTAAGAACATCTGAAATGACATTTCATATTGGATAAGGATCCTTTCTTATAATACAATGCTGTACAAGGACAACATGTTTTATGTCTGTTCCATGATATGTACTTCCATCAAGATGATTTTTGGGTAGAGTTTAAGATTACAGTTTTGGTCTGTTGTATGCAGTCCTGACTATCTGAAAGATAAATTGATTTCCATGCAATACTTCAATTGCTAGTATAATCACCAATGTACCTGCAGTAACAGCCTTAGTTTGAATGAGAAATATTCTTCAGTCATGGTCCTGAAGGCTGGAATGTCTTTTTTTGCTGCATTCCAAGAAAGCACTTTGTGGGTGATTGGAAGATTATACATATTTTTATGGGAAAATATAAGAAAAATGTAAACAAGTCTTTATGACAAAAGAAAGAAAAGAAGCTTGTTTGGTAGTGTGGTCAAGCCCTTCATAGATACTAGGACCTGCTGTTGGGGAACTTAACTTGCCAGAAATCTGAGTTTGACCTGAGCAGCCTCTGTTGCAGTTAACTTTCAATTTATTACATTTCAAGACCAGGTAGATGTCTCTAAAAAATGACTGAGGAGAGATGCTCTGCCATCAAGCTTGTAAGGTCATCCTGTATTTTGGGACACTTCTTACAAAATGTGAGTTCCAAGATACAGAAACAACATGTCCCTAGCAAAGACTTAGCAACAATCAGGTTTTCCAGAGTGACATTTGTTACACCAGAAGGACTGGGAATAGTGCTGTCCCTGATTTAGCCTGTTCAGATCTGGCAAGGCTGTGGTTAAGACCATTTATAAGATTAATTATCTGCACTTGCAGTACCAGATTGACTAATTTGATAGATACAGCAAAATAAATTAATCTCTCAATCTCTCTTCCTTAGAGTTTAGATTTATTACACCTAAACAGGAACTAGCATAAAACACTTTTCTGTATTAGTGAATAACTAAAGCAGGCATACCTGAAAATATTAAAAATGGGGGTTTTAAGACAGAAACTAATTTACAGAGAAACTACTGTGATCTTTTCCATTTCCATGTCTTCTAACAGTAGTTAAGATGTTTAATTTTCTCTACAGAAACTGACATGTCTTTGCATTTATATTTTCATTAGGTGTGAATGCACAGAATGCAGAAATTGCAGACTATTTTGAATAATTTATTATTTTAGGTGAAACTTCATTCCCATTTCAAGACACTACTTAATTTTGATCACTGAAACAAGCTCACAGTTACATTTCTTCAAACACTTTGCAGAAGAGTTGATTAGCAGATCTCATGATAAACTAGAAGCTTCTTTTTGACAAGTACCCACTGGCTACATCTCTACCCTTGATGTTTCTCCTCATTTGTCATTCAGAGCAATGCATTCAGTACCTCTCTGACTAGCAGATCACTGAGGTAGAATGAATTTGCTGACAAATAGTTAGGGCTGGTAGCTCTAAGGAAGACAGTTCATTGGTCACATCCTTCCCAGGCTTACAACTGTCACAGTTGCAGAAACTGCTGCATAAAATGGTCATGGAGAAAAACAGGTTTTATCAGGCTGAAGTAAGTTTAAGAGTAATAATTAAATGTATCATATCATAAACAATAATCATTACCTTACTTAAGGGACTCTTAGCACTTGAAACACAGGGCTTTCTGTGTTCCACCCTGTAATGATTATTTAATATCACAATTGGAAAATTATACAAAAAAAAAGATAAATTAATTTAAGATAATACAGTGAGTCACTGTATATATGAATAGTGGAAGTTCTGCTCCATTCATCAGTGTGAGCAGATTCTAGCTAGCAAAAAAGGGAGCAGTGTAAATGTCACTAAAGACATTTTTGGACTGAATTGAATATATCAAGGATTCAAGTTTGTGAAACTGGAAAACCTATCTTTGCCCACAGTGAATTTGGAGATCAGGGCCCTGTAACTATAAAGCAGTTTACACCAGTGAAGATTTGTCCTAGAATAAACTGATGTTTTGTGTTTCTCGGTTGCTACTCCAGTTCTGAGCTTCAACTGCATGACATTTTTCTGCTTCACAGCATTGGAGAAATTACATGTGGAGAAGACCTTTTAGAGCCCCTCATCCACCCTCACGACAATGCAGAATTGTCCCCACAGAATATTTATTAGTATATTGACCAGCCTAGTTTTTTAAATGTCAAAACTGATGGGGTTGTTTTATTTCCCTTGGGATATTATTACATAGCCTAATAGTTTCTGTTTTCAGGAAGTTTTACTTACAGTCTGAATTTTCCCTTATTCAGCTTTACCTCAGCTGTAAAACCTTGTAATAAAGAAAACAATCCTTCCACCTCTTTGTAAAATTGAGAAAAAGAACAGTATAATAAAACTGGTCCTGCTTGATACAAAATATATTTTCTTACTGCTGATCTGGAAGAAAAAAAAAAAAGTGTGCAGATGCATATACATTTTCTATACCAACTATTCCAAAATACAAGTGTTTTTTGGCCACTGACTTAAATTGGTCCAAGTTTTAAAGATGTATATTTTCCAAGATCCACATAAAAGAGGGAAAGTGCTTCAAAAATGTTAAGATGTATAGACGATGAAGGCCACATCCCTAGAGATACTTAGGATTTGGAAAAATAATGAGCAGTGTAGAGAAGATCTCTTTTACTGTAAGACTTACTTGGGAATCTGTCATGCTTGTAATCCTTATGGTCCATGGCAACTTCAGGCAGCTCCATAGGACATCCCCAGGGACAAAATGTAAGCAACACTGGTGGGGAGATCTTCGAGCCTTTCTCATTCTCTACTGGGTAAGAAAGTGGATGAGTCTGCACCTCAAAATTTGCATTTTCTGTTCATGTCCAAGACCAATCACAAAGGACCATGACCCTATCAGGAACAGCTCGCCTCCAGTCCCATCCTGATTCTAACCATCTCAGCCCCACCCATCATGTGCACTGGGGGTCACTGAGAAAACTTAAGTAAGGACTCCTCTATCTCCTTTATTTTACAAGATACCTTCCCCCCCAACCCCCATTTTATATCTTGAGCAAAGACAAAAAAAAGCAGGTGAAATATTTTCCTATTGTATCTATTTATTTATTTTTATTCTGTGTCAGTTTTATCTCCCTTTCCCCCACCTCAGGATATTTTCTGGTTTGGTTTCAGCTTTCCTGTTTCCTGCTGAATCAAGAGAGAGCTGTACTCCCTCAAATAGGAGTCTGAAATAGAAATTGGTAGAAATGGGAAGACCTGGCATGCTTTTACATATTTTTTTTAATGAGACAGCTTAATGGTAGGGGCTATACTTATTCCCAAACAGGATTATGTCAGATAAATAGGAGGAAATTTGTAATTTGTTTTAATGTTTCATTATTATTCCCAGGATTTCCATAAAATTTTGGATCCCCTTTAAAATGAGATAGAAACATTTTGTTTGAAGGAATATCTTTTTGATATGCAGATTTTACTGGATATATATGAGAAAAAACAATACAGTCTATGAAAAGCAGGAAGGAAGATACCTATTTATGAAATGTATTTTCTGTCAAAACTGAATTTTGATAGGACAATTTAATTGTTTCATCTTAACATCCCCAAACCATTTTATTACTGCTGGTGTACTTAAATGCTGCTAATGTTAGCTGTGAAAAGAAAAAAATAGTTTGGTGACTGGCTGGTAAGAGATGTTTTTCATACATTTAATTTATTATTAATTTTATTGACAATTTAATGTATTACAGCTTTCTAAACCTTTCTGAAGAACATCAGCTAAGCCTTACAAAGGACTCAGGCTCCTAGTTTACTGCAACAAAATTCTGGACTAAGGATTGCCACTACTTCACTTTCCCTGCAAATCACATTAAGACAGCAATCCCTTTCATAGGAATATCTACAGTCAAAATTCATACTGGTAAGGTGTCTGCAATATGGACCCAAGAGCAGAAATTTACCTTCACAGATAAGTTAACTGTTATGAAGCAGATGTGAAATTTCAGAAGTGCTAGCACATAAAATCTTGTTTGAATTTTAACTGCAGTACTCTGCTCTCGCTTTTGAGGAATTTGGTAATGTGGATCTAACAGAGTAGGTTAGGTACAGGAGTTGTCAGAAACAAAGCAAGATACATCATTTTAGGGAGAGAATGGAAATGGCTTGCTGGGTTTTTTTTGAGTCCATACAGAGATATTATCCTTCTGGAATATAAAACCCGTGAAAGATTATATGACTCATAAAAGTTTGTGCTTCTCCTGTTCAAAGGAAAGAAACAGTCTTAATAAATTGGGCACCACACAGGTATTGCAAGCAGCTATCTGCTGTTGCTGAAGTGAGCTTCACCTGAAGCTGAACAGCACAATATTTCTTACAGTACCCATCTAAATAGGTTTGGGGTTTTATATTAAACACACTTTGAACCCCCCCCATGTGATAGCACTTTGTTCAAAGGTAAATTCTCACAGGGACCTTACATTACGTAATTTACATCCCTAATGTAATTATCAGGTCAAAGAATATACACGGGAGCAATGAAGCATGACCTCTGAAACATTGCATTTCCAGTCTATGGTGTTATTCCTGACAGGAGGGAGAGGAAATGCAGGGAGCGCTGAGCTGAATTTCAGAAGCGGAATCAGGTTAATGCTACATCATGGTTGGTTAAAAGCGAGCTGCAACCTCTGCTGAGCTGCTAGTGGTCTGTCTGAGGCTAGAGCATGAGGACTGCATAGAAGGCTGCCAGGCATTTTTAATTGCTAGTTTATGGTTGCCGTGAATCTTCTGTTATGGTCCCATGTTTGTTTTTTGGTTTTGTTTTTTTGGATTTGGCTTTTTTTGGTGTATTTTTTTTCTTGTTTGTTTGTTTTGAAAAATACAAGAGAAAAGCACAAGATAGTGTCAGCTTTGTAAAATCAGGCCAAACAATCGGGAGAGAGGATGTACCTAATAATCACCAGCCCTGACTGAAAGGGGAAAAAGGAAGAATATCATTGTGGCTTTCGAATGTGACTATCAGTAGTGAAACTCTCCAGCTAGACTAGATAAAACCAGAAACAAAAGGGTATTTCAGTTACACTAGCAGCAGCTTAATAGCTCCAATTATCAGCTGGGCTACCGGTTGGAGTTCCCACCCATCCGAGCCTGAGGTAAAACATGTCAGGGAGGTAAAGGCCTGCCTGAAAATTCAGAACCACGGGGCATTCATTTGCTAAAAGACTTGGATGAGCTACTCGTTCTGGTCTTTGTGCTCTTTTAAATACAACCATCTAGTTGTCTTGGAGACAGACACGTGGGAGAAAAAAAAAAAAACAACCCACAAAAAAACCAACCCCCCCAATATCCCTATCCCCGACTATAATCCCCTGTTATGGATCAGCTAAGTAATAGTCTAAATACAAAATGTATAAAATATTATCCTGGCAAACAGCTCTGCTTAAGTCAATGACATATGGATAGAAGATGTGGGTAACAAGAGGTTTATTAAAATGCTCTGGTTCAGCTGTAGCAGGAATGACAGAATAAAAGCGTGATGTGTAAAACAGAAAGGGTAAAGAGATATTAACACTCAAGTGCAGTCGAGCAAATTCTCCTGGAAGTCTCAGAGAAGCAAACAGCAAATGAGGTTGATTAAAATTACTATAATTGTGGTGACAAGTTGTGTGCCACTTGAACATCCTATTCTATGTGGTTCCAGATGCAAATTTGGGGTCTAATTTTCCTGTCCTTGAAGACAGTGATAAAACTCCTGTTGACTTCAAAGAAGAGTAGAAACAGACTTTTCAATTCATAGGAGATAAATAAATATCTGGCTTTAACATATAAGATCAGCCCTAAAATAGCAGCTCTAAAATATATCTTGAAAGCATCACTGGATTTTATTGATGATAAACCCATATTAATTGCTTTTAAGATCTTAAATTGGAAAACTAGAATTACTTCTTGTTTGAATATGGTAAGTTTGAATCTGTGTATCTAAATAACAGCGAACATTTATCTAATACTTTTCACTAACAACCAGGAATAAGTTCAGCATTTTCCCAGGTAGTGGCTTTGGAAAACTCAGATCAAGCACAGTGCTCGGCTTCAGATATGTTAAAAGAGAGTTGCTCTCCCACTGAGCTCTCACCTTTAGAAAATCGGTCCTTTTAAAAGGATTTAAAGCAAAACACTTAGAAGTCATCCAAAACCATTAATCACTTCTAAAAATCTTGGCAAAAGCATTTGTTTTACCAATTTACACTAATTATGTCATGCTGTGTCTATGTTAATATATTTCTATTTAATTGTGAGACACTGTATGCTTCCCATCCTTAAGTGAGTGTATCTTAACGTCCCTGAAGTGGGCAAATATGTTCAATATCTGGGCAACAGAGGTACAATTAACAGAGGTGTTTTTCCCCTAGACAGTACTATTAGAATTGAGCCCAGATTTGTTACCATCAATAACCGGGATATTTTTCTCCTTTCTATCCTCCCACAGAAGCTGTGAGCATCACTTCAGCCTTTTAAGTAGTGTTAAACCAACTGTCCGTATTCTCTAACCTGTCCTCTTTAAAAAAAATAACTAAACTAAGTATTTGATAGGATATTTTGCTACCATCTGTCATCAGAAATGATTGCATTAGTTATAAAAATTTGCATTGTGAAAGTTACACTGAAATGGAAGAAAAGACACTGCAGTTAGATTACTGATTCTGAATGGCCTTTGTGCCTAATATATCAACTACATTTTGGCTTTGAAATTGGTGCACTTCTCTGAGATGTTGTGACATAACAGGCTGTTTATCACAGAGTAAGTCTACTAGTCTACTGAAATTAATGGAGATACTTTTTTTTTTTTTTTTGGTGATCCATGAATGACATAAGCAATCTTAATCATGTAGAAAGAGTAATAAAATCCTTCACTCAGGAAGGGCTATGAGATTTGAATGCTATGAAAATATGCTTACAATGACTATGATTTAAAAAAAGAAAGCCTGACTACTAATGAAAAATAGGCCTGAACATGGTCAAAGAGGTATTAAAGCTTGTGGTTAGGTTGATGCCAGATGTTTATGTGGAGGAAAGGGAAGTTGAGGAAATTTAAGAAAAATAGGTACATGAACCCTTAGGATATTGGGTTACTAGACAGCTGGGAGACACCTGGAAAGTGGCTATTTAAATGTGTTTGAAGTAAGGGTCTCTTGTAGAGATATTGGCCAGAGAGTCTGGAGAGCAGAGGAGGTAGATTTGAAGCCTCTTCTGCTCCTCCTAATGCCAGGGCCTCCCCCAGCCTGCAAGGGGCAACTTCCAGAGGTCCTGCAGTCCCTGGAAGGGAGATGGGGGAGGGAGAAGGGGAGGGGGGGCATCTGTCACGTGCAGGCAGCTGGGAGTGATGCATACCTACCTGCCAAGGGCTGTCCAAGGGCAGAGCAGGAGGGGTGGGAATGGAGCACGTTCAGAGAGGTGAAGGCACAAAAAGGGGGACTGGGGTGTACATAAGCTTTTTTTTTTTTTTTTTTTCCCTCATCATGAACTTAATGTTAACTTTTCTTTTTTTTCTTTTGTTGCGCTAGGCCGGTTTTTTGCT
>JAAGNO010003112.1:75045-107668 GCA_033439905.1 Ceryle rudis | reverse complement strand
TTTTTGGTTGTGATTTGCTGATTATTTGGCATTTATTTATGTCATTACCTCAGATGTCATTTTGTTCACCTAAGACTGCTGACAACTTTTATAGATTTCTTTTTTACAAGGTCAGAATATATATATGCATGCATACACAAATACACAGAGAAATAGATAAAAATTAATTCACTTCTACCTATACTGTTTATATATAGAAGTACAATGAAAATATTTTAATCTCCATTTGCTTGAATTTAATATTATATATGATATAAATTATATGCGTTATATATCTCCTGGTTTTCAGAATTGCATAGAAAACATTGAAAGTGGAAAGTGAATTCATTGGGTTTATAATTGTATTCAGCATTTTAACTGGAAGGCAGGAATGGGAAGTAGGTGGGAAAATATACTCACGGAATCCTCCCTCTTATTGATCATTATGCACCAAAACTCAGAAGATGGAGAGAGGGGTAAGTGATCTGATGTCTGTGGACAGGAAGGAGATACTGGTACATTACTGATCACTCAACACTTACATTTTGAAAATGAAACAGCTGTGAATCAGTTGAAAAGGCTGAATATTTTAATGCACATATTCTGCTCATAAAAACAATCTCACTTGACATTACTGTAATTTCATCTACATTAACAAAAAAAAAATTACAAGTCAAATTGGCTATTGCAATGAATGAAATGGCAATTCCATTTATTTAATTGGCAGGTACCCAATATCTTTTTATTCTTACAATGAAGCAGCTGGGAACTGGTGAAAAGTAACAACTATTGTGTAATAGCTGCTACATGATATCATAGCTTTTACAGGAAGAAGACGGAGATTCACCTGGCAGAGAAGACATGGCTAAAATACACATAATTAAAATTAAATCTTGTATCCTTCCTATGCTTTGGGGAATAATTTTCTGGGTTACAGAGTCATTATTTCAAGTAGTCACTTCAATATCCATTCTGTTGCTGTTACTACTGGTGAATAATCTATTCCATAAATATCATCACTGGTAGAGTCTAGAGTCTTTTGTCCTTTCACTTTTCATAGTGGCTCATTCATTACAAAAAAAATGCGTTGTTGCCCAAAGAAATTATTTGTTGGGTAAAATACTACTCAAGTTTGCAAATAGTGTATTAGAATTTGTTCCTATTGGTTAATCTTTTTGTGTGCTTAGGTCCCTAGGCTTCATGACCCTGCTTCTCGGTTTTGATGAGATAACTAGAACTATTTTGAGCGAGACAGCAAGGAAGGATGAATACCAAACGTTACATAATTAAAGATACTGGTGTGTAATGTATTTTAATTTCCTTCTTGATATCCTATCTCCCCTCAAATCCTTCAAGAAGGAATGATTAACAGGATACAGTGGATGCATGAAGCACAGATTAAAAAAAGTCCTGGAAGCTTTTTCTCCAAAGACTTGTCACTTTTGGACA
This sequence comes from Ceryle rudis, assembly GCA_033439905.1. NCBI lineage: Eukaryota > Metazoa > Chordata > Aves > Coraciiformes > Cerylidae > Ceryle > Ceryle rudis. The sequence goes on along the minus strand of JAAGNO010003112.1, from coordinate 106,240 downwards.
GCTGCTGAAATATCTACCATGCCTTTTGCCCAGTCCCACCACATCCCTTTCTTGATTTGGAAGCTCTTTGAAGCAGGGACTATGCATTTGGGGATTTGGAAGCTCTTTGAAGCAGGGACTATGCATTTGGGGATCTCTGCTGTAGCAAGGCTCTGGTCAAGGTATTTATGTGTCCCTATAAGCAGTATGTTCAACAGCAATAGATAATATCAATGCTTTCTAAATACCCAGACAGAGTCAATGCTGCAAGCACTGCCTGCCAATACATTTCTGTTGATGTCAGTGCAGCTTTGACTCTTCTCTGGAAATGGTTAGTATTCACCCTAGGGAATTTTTGGCCCACATGTAGAACCCCAGGCACATGTGTGTTAACAACAACAGTATAATGAGAGCTGATAGTTTAAATAAATTCATAATTTTTAAGACCAGATGGATTGTAAGGTTATATGGTCTGATTTCCTATGCATTAGAAACCATAAAGTTTTTCCCATAAAATTCCCTTCGTTGAGCTTAGTCACTTGTGTGTGGACAAAGCATATTGTTTCATACTTTATTTTTTCACGTCTTTAGTAGCTACATCTGAAAAACCAGGCTGATTTTTTTCTTAAATATCTAATTTTGGCATCTACAGTAGGACACCGAAACACATAAAATGTTGACTTCTTCAGTCATTACCAAGTATTGCAGTGAAGCAAGACTTTATCTGCAGAGCAAAGCAGATGGTGCAGAGGACCATGCATCCTGTCCCATACACATTTTGGGTATAGTTACTTTGGACTAACTCTAATCAGGTTGAATGAATACACCCTGGCTCTCACAGCACCTGAGGTCTGCTTCTCCACTGTATTTTCCAGGTTTGTTTTATTTTATGTAAAAGAGGGGCCAGTTTTGTGCTCAGAGATTTTCCTACAATATAAGCCAAAGTACAGTAAGTGCAGGTCATTTGATTCAAAAACACACTCCTGGAATGAATGAGAAGGCAAGTGATTAGATTGATGAGCTTTAAGACCAGTATTCATCAGCATGAGTCTGTAGAAGAGACTTGGAGAATAAAGAAGCAGGTTGCCAGGTTACTTAACTCCTGAGCCTCTTGTTCAGGTTTGCATTAGTATAACTGAGTCAGAGCATAGAGTTTAATGACTGACAATTATTTAGGTATGATCCCAAACATTACATGGGATAAAATCACAAGAAATAAGTGAATTATGCTACTACTGGTGTGATCATTTCACATTTTTAGTGTTAGTTTTTCTGTCTATTTTTCAATTCTATAAAAACCTCCAAGAACAAAACTGAACAGAGTGGGCTACAGAAAACTATAATCAATATTCAGCAAGTGTTTTTAAAGCCTGTACCTCTGAATGAAAGCACCCAGCTCAAATTTTAAAAAAGGAGGACTGGTTCATGGAAATGCCTCAGAACATGGACAAGCAATAAGGTTAAACAATTGCCAAAGTCAACAAAATGAATGTAACTTCTTCCAAAACCAGATAGCCACACAAAGATCAGCAGAGCCATAAAGCTGCTTCTATGGGAAAAATGCATGTTTAAGTGCAAATGACTTATATCAGAGGGTACTGGACCCCCTGATAATTTGTATATTCCCAGGTGAGGTGAATTAAATAGTCTGTCAGATCTACTTTACTGACAGTAATTGTATTAAACTCTCCATAGTGCTACAAGTAAAATGTTACACTCCCCTGTCCTTTAGAGTTCGGACACAAAATTGAGTTAAGGAGGTAAACCAAGTTGTCAGTTGGTGGATGATAACCATAACTGCTCATAAATGTCTGTATCAGTTTTAGTCAGCCCTACTTGTGATGTAAGGGGCCTTAATCTAAATTTCAGAGAAAGAGATTAAATTACATTAGTGTTTGTTTGCCCAGGCTAAGAGCCCAGACACAGAAACTCACTGCAGTGTGTTTCGTGGGCAGAAAAGCCTCTGGTATGTTGCCCTGTTGGGGAGGAAAAAATCCTCATATAAAATTAATTGTACTGTATAGCTACTAAAATAGCTTATTCCCACAGGATAGAAAAAGGTTAAACTTTGTTCTTAATAAGACAAAGTTAAGAAACCTATTAACAGTGTACAACATCAATGAGAAGCAGAAATGTCCATGCAAAGGCAGCAGTTTATCTATGAGTTTGGGTTGCTCACACTCAGCTACCATGCAGGCTTAATGAGGGTGTGATTTCAGTACAAGGTCTTTCTGCTCTTAAGAGGTGCCAATAATGTTTTGGGATAGTCTCCTCTCTTTCCCAAGAAACTGCAGGAAAGCAGTCAGAAGAGACTCAACATTTGGAAGAAACAGACATGTCTGATATGATGTTTGTGGGGAAAGCATCCTATACCTGAGTGAAATGGTGAAGCCCTGTGGAGGCTGCAGTGTGCATGGAGATGGGTGTGAAAACAGACAGCCAAAAGCAGGGATGGGGCAACCCACAGCTGGGAAGTCTGAGGAAAAGCACTGCCATCACACTCTTCCAGGTCAGGGACTGCCCTTCTTCCTCAAAACCAAAGAAACACTGTGTGTTTGCAGGTACATAACACCACAGCACCTGATATCACCTCACCAAGGGTGTGCAAACAAGCTCTGTGTAAGCACGGCAGGAGCAGATGCTAACGCAGCAGCACATCTCCAAGCAGGTGTAGGAGGAAGGTTCCTGCCTTAGCACTCACAAAGCTCTATTTCTCTGTACTAGTTGCTCTTATCTGTCACTCCGCTCCCCAGAATTTTCAACTCATGTGCTTATATTATTTTCCTAAAATAACAGTAAAACAGTGCATTAATGTCAGGAATATGAACACATGCTTTTTTTAGTATTCATAGATTGAAATTTTTCACTTGCAAGTATTGATCTTTCTATTACCATTGCCTAGTTTCAATTTTTGCCTGAGAAAACTTTCAACTTTTACTTATAGCTAGGAGTTTTTTGTCTCAAAAGCTAAAGTAAAAACAATCAAACAGAACTTGTCAACTCATTAATTCTTTTAGTATTTTCTCATTCAAAGGCAAAACAAAGGAAAAATTCATCCCTGTCCCCCCAATAAAATATATCAAGCAGATGAAAAAAAAAAAAAAGAAAAGAAATTAAACTTTTTCTATTGTTTCATCTTCTTGGGAGTTATTCTTAATTTCTTTTATTTAAAATTTAGCAATAAATTTATTTTATTCCATTATTGTCAAATTCCTTATTCACCGAGTATTGGTATAGTTTTTCTCATTAAATCTTTCAGACATATTTCTGATAACAGTAAATTTGTCAGGCAGGTAAATTGAGATACATTTTTATTCTGATACCTCTACACTGGGGAATAAAACTGATCATAGTGCAAGTTAACTAACTACCGTTATTAGATCTCGTTTAATTGTTGGACTGACTAAGAAAAGACCTAGATTAGGGAAATGTGGCTGCCATGCTTGCTATGCCCAAATAACCACTTGCAGCAGCTGGGAAATGGAAAGTGATCTCCATATGGAGATTACGGAAAAAGAAAAAAAAAGATTAAAAAGAAAACACCCCACAGATAAAAAATTAAGAGATTTGAATGAGCTGGGAGTCCAGCTCATAGACAGCAAGCATGCTGATTTTTAGTGAAATTTTCAATGTAAAACAATTGCTTAAATGTTCCGTAGTCTGTAAGATCAATTGCTAGATCAGAGCGGTGTGTAAAAGATTAATTACAGCTGATGGTGCAGCTTGAGGAAAAGTGCAGGAAGGGCAGGCAGGTTTGAGAGTAGCCCCAAAGCTCCCTATGGCAAGGCTCAGAGATGAGAAGGTCTGTCCTGACGCTTGTCCTTCACTCCTGGTAGCCTTTGCCTCTGCCAGGACAAGTCAGTGCTGCCAGGATGCTGTACAACTGTTTCTGGCATGCTGTCGAAGCAGTCCTGATGGTAAGAAGTGATGCTGCTTCCTTCCCTCACTGTGGGTCACATCCGCATGCCACATCACACGATGACTCTTCATTTCCCATTAAGGTTCCAATATTTAAGCTGCAAAGAAAAGGCTACATAGGAATATGCTCATCCTGGCCTCTAGGCAATTATATTTCTTCTTTCTGCCTAATGGGCTTTCTGCTAAATCCCCCTTATTTCTGTACTTAACATAGGTGGGAGCATTTCAAAGCCTGATGGTACAGAGGTACCTCAGATCAACACCCCTAAGAAAAAGGGAACTCTTGGATTCTTTGAGTTCAGCTAACTACCTACACATAAACATCCAGAAAAACAAACACAAAACTCTTCATGCCTTAAAATCCCCTCCCTTCTTCCTTCCAGCTTTTGAAAACCCCAAACCCGGACTGTTTGAAAGGAAAGGACAGTGTTGACAAAAGCATAGCCAAGAAATAACTGTGCCAAGAAGGGGCATGTCATAATAGGCTGATTTCATTGCAGCAGAAGGTACATAGGTGAAAATGCTTCAGGACAGCTGAGAAATCCCCCTGAGGAGATGTCTGGGCTGGAGGGGATGATCTCAAGAAGATGCAGAGAAGGCAAAGCATGTGTGCTGAGGTGCTCACAGTCAAGTCTGATGATGAGAGGTGTTATAGGAAAAGCAAATAGGTCAAAAGCACAGGAAATATTCTCTGTATCTCATATATTCACTCCATTATAAATGTAGTTACCATGGCAGCAGCAAGCAGTTTTGGGGTTTGGGTTTCTCTAGACATACAGGCATCTTTTGAACTTCCCTCTTTTTCCACTGTCATATTGATCCCCAGGAGGGCAGGATGAAAACTCACTGATGTTTGCTTCCATGAGGAATATATTAGTAATGAGAAAAATGACAACAAAAGTAGTATAAAATCTCCGCAGAAACATAATTATAATATATCTATCTTTTCTTCCAGAACATATAACTCAACCCCCCCCCACTTCAGTCCTCCAGATTTCAAAATCAGCAGAATGGTCTCTTTACAGTTTTTGTTATATCTCCTCCTCATTCTGTTCTTCTTACTCGATTTTAGGTCAAGAAAAGAAATCCATCAACATCCATTCATATCTTACTCATTTATCTATTTCTTTCACACAGCAGCCCTCTTCTTCAGACTCCTCTTTGAACACAACATAACTCAGGACCTTCCAACTCTTATGGGTTGGGCTGGATGGAAAGATGAGAAATTCCCATGTTGAGCGATACCTGTTTGAGCCCAGCTGTAGGCAGGAGAGACCAAGCTCTCATATTAAGGCACACAATCCCTCTGACCACCAGCAGCCTATGGCTATGAGATGTAGGGTATGAACCCCAAATTTAATGGCAAGAATCACTGATTCTGATGTGACAGGAGTCTGCTTTCTTTTGTGCTACATCTGAACTGACTACAAGATAATACAATAAACAAGATAACAAGATGAAAGAGAGCTTTAGAGGGCCTCTTTTCCATTCCCTGGTCCCAAAGGAGAATCAATTATTTCTAAACCATTCTTGAAAGATGTTGAACTAATCTGATCTTTAGTGTGGATGCCTGGTTACTCTCCTCACCACACCTATGGTTTCTAGGTAATTATAGGGGGGGGCTCTAGGCAGTTAAAAGAAAAGAACAAAGTAAGAAAGTCAGAATATACTGAGAACAGTACAAAGTTGCCAAGCATTTTATTTACTTAAGGCTAGACCTAATTTTCAATATATTTTCAATTGATTTATTTATTAACTAATATGACATATTAAGGCTGTGGTGTTACCCTTGCCTTATGCTGAAACATATCTTTCACTGTTTTCCCAGGAAAAAAATGTTTATCAGCAAAGCCTACTCAAGAAAGCACTACTCCCTTCTTTTTGATGATCCTTTATTGAGTTGAATCATTTTATCTATTCAGGTTACAGATGAAAAACATCTCATAACTTACATCAGCAGAAGAGGGGGGATTGCCGTAAAATTCAGTTTGGAGCCAAGAATAAATAACCAGTGACTGTAGCTAGTGGAAGACACTGTGTCACAAAAGAGCAGCCTAAACAAATGTGTGGGTTTACAGCATCTGAGAAACCGGACACCAGCTCCTAGGTAAGCATGTACTGTGTAGTGGAGGAAAGATGACTAACTCCACTTTTAAAGCCATACTTTTGCAATGTGTACACTGCCTTCCTTCTCTTGCCCAGGAGGAATGTTTATTCAGAACTTAATGCAGATCCCTCTCTACACCACTGAGTGCTAATTTCTATTAATACACAAACCATCAGAATTCAGACACTATTAAATAACTGTAAATTGGTAACTTCAATTGCTGAAGACACAAGCATTGTAGTTCTCAGTGTGTTTAAATGAAAAGAAAAAGTAAAAAAAAAAAAATAAAATTAGTAAATTAACTCTCTGGGATCTTCCCAATCAACAATATCAAGTTTTCAGGAAAAGGAAGCATGACATTTGCAGACTCAATTAAATCCAAGAGTTTGGAATTCCTCATCAAGGTGTTAAGTACTTCTGAGGCTGCAACTCATTTTAAGAAACAGCTTCAGACTTGGAGGAATACTCACTGTGCTATTTTACAGTATACTAAAGGTAAGGACCTAAGTGTAACTGGAGGACAACTGTATCTGGAAGGGTGGTAATGCTTGTCTATACTGCATGGGCTTTGTGTCACACCAAATAATTTACAGCTGTTGCATGAGGCATTGGCCTTCCACAGTTAAAATATTCTTGTCTAACAGCTTTTCAGCCCATAAAGTATTCCCACATTTGAGAAAAGGGAATCGGATATCCCATGGTGTTCTTCTCCTCTGCTCTTTTAACTGCAGTTCTGGGTTGGTGGTGACCTAAAGACATTTACACCATATTGGTTGTACACCTATTAATGCAATAGCTATGACGTATAACTGTGAAGTCATTTTTATCTCTTTCTGACAACTGTCTAACTCTCATCCTTCCTCATCTTTGTATTTCCCTCCTTCTGTCTGGGTAAGTTATTTGAAGAGACAAACTTTTGAGCTCTTTTTCCTCACCTGGAGATGGGTTAGACAGTTCCTTTAATGAAAGCAACCACCCCATGGGTGCTGTAAGGTCTCAGCTTCCACAAGGAAAAGAAATGTGACAAGCACTATTTCATCAGCATTAGCATCAGGCCAACAGTAATACGTCCAATAATATGTCCATAGTTCCCAGTGACTTCTCTGTGAGCTCCAAACTAAGATGATTTTATATTATTCCTCTCTCTATGTATCCTTGACACAAAATGCAAAGGAAAGACAGGGATTTAACTTGGAGAAGACCTTGTAAATGAAAGGTGAAATTATCTACTTATCTAATATTTGCCTCACAGGCTTGTGGTAGAACTGACATTTGGAACACAAGATAAAGCGAGGGGCAGAAGTTCTGGGCTGTTATTTGAACAATATTTCTAACTCTGAAACTTTATGCAGCCTTTAATCTGTTTCTGGAGTGCTGGGAAGTATTCCATGCATATTGTGAGTGAACTGTGCTTTTTATATTAAACATTTATTGCATGGCTTTTTCTGTCTGCAAGCAGCTAGATAATGGTTTAAACTATCCCCTCCAGATCTATGTTTCTATCAACTGGTTTTTTTTGGTTGTGGTGTTTTGGTTTTTTTTTTTTTGTTTTTTTTTTTTTTCTTCTTTCAGAAAAGATACTTGAACCATGGTTTCAAATGGGGAAGAATTCTTATGAAAAATGCATTAGGAAAGCTAAAATGCTAATGTGCAAAGACAATTCCCCTTCTGACAGAGGGAAGGAGCCATGGACAATATTAAACACATGAGAAAAACCTGCATTGTTTAGTAAACTTTGTACAAAATAAGTACTAGGTTTTTAAAACCAAAATGTCATAATTTTAATAAATTTAGATTAGCATGAAGTTTCATCATCTGCTTTGGATTTGTCTTCCTATGTGTCTGCTAGGACAAAGAGGTCACATAGCTCAGCGTCACTCTTGTCTCTGCACCAGAATATTCATTGAGCACAATACTAGGATCTCTCAGAATTACATGTTTGATCTCACAAACATCCCTACATTGCTCAGCCACTGCTCTTTTCCACTAGCAAGGGGCTCCCCTTTGTCTGTTTTTCCCTCTGATCCTTCACTGAGCTGACAGACGTGCGCTCGCATCCTGCCGGCCAGACCTCAGACGCGTCGGCAAGCACGGCTCTTCCCAGTGGGCTGGGATGTCAGGGACCTCAGTGTGAGACCATGCTGATGCATGATGCATGAGTGATCAATCAACAGCCAGGAGTATGATGGGATGCACAAAATTTGTGTGCGTCAGAGTCACACAGGACAACACATGGCAACGTGCCAGTATCTGCATAAGGCTCTTGTACCCAGTCAGACTCCAAAGTAGGAGAAAACAGACAACCCAGTTATCTGGCAAAGGAGCATGAGGTGCCAGCAGAAGGGCTTGACAGATGCATTCTCATTCCTATGGGGTAGGGATGCATACCTGTATGTATCAGCTATGGTGTGGTTAAACATGTTCTGCACCTCAGAAACCTTGCTCTGAAGAGGGTTTAAGTGCCACATGAATCAAAGAAGACATTGGTTGGGGAAGAAAGTCATCCTAATGTGAAGCATCTCCAATTAACCTTTCAACAAGTACCAAATGCAGATGAGTCTTTAAACACAGTGTGTGGCTACCTCCTCCAGAACAAACACAAAGTTGCATGTTAGAATATCATTAGTGTAGATGACAACAAGATATTTCACTTTACAGAGGAGGGAAAATGCACATCAATATTAAAAGAACATCCTACAATATGTTCAAGATTTTTATTATTTTGAATAAGGGTATACTTTTCATGAAAATGTGTCCAGTCTTCAGCTATCTCTAATAGTCACTATGTGTCTATTTTTAAATAAGAAAACAAGACAACTAGGTGAAGTAACAAGAAAAGTAAACAAGAAAACTACAGACCTCACTAATTGTCTTTAATGGCAACAGTAACACCTATATTAGCAACCACCTAAGTGTCCCTTTCTTATTTTTGAACTTCAGTGATCTCCTGGTAAGGTATAAACCTTGTTAGCACTTTCCCCAGGACTCACAAAGACATCTCTGCCCATATTCTCCCTGCATCAGCCCTCTCAGACAGCCGGCAGCTGTGTAACAAAAAGGAAATGAAATTTTCCTGTTAGCAGCCTCCTCCAATTCAGAGAAACAGGGACAGACAGTGAATCTGCCTGCAGGACTCACAGGGCTTCTCAAATGTTAAAACTACTTTCTTGGAGGGAATGCTTAAATGTGTCTCTTAGTAGACAGGTGAACCATAATTCAGGCTGTGTGGCTGGACCTTTAATATATTCTTTTTTGCTGCTTTACCAGTTTCTTGAAATTCAAGTCTCTATTGCTAGTTGTAAAGGGACAGGAAAAAGATGCATTTGCTGAAGTTCAGCTACTACGGAAATAATCTCTAAGACCAAGTGGTTGAAAGCAGCATGTTTTTGGAGTATACTTGTACATTTCAGAAACAAATAATCAATCTCTCAATACTAGGATGAGGCTTTTGATAATAAACTTTGAATAATTCAATTAAACTACAACTCAATGATAAATGAAACAAACAAAATTAAGTGGTGTTTGTTTGTTTGTTTGTTTTGACTCGGATAATTAAGAATAAAATTAGAACTATTTATGCAATCAGGTCTTGTTTGGCTCTCACTGAGGAAATATTACCAGCTTCCAAAAAATTCTTTCCTTCTTATCCTACGTATCTGATCTGTCCTGGGTTAAACCAGTACAGTTTAAAGTTGGATCATGACCCTGAATACATCTGCAAAAATGCTGTGCTGAAATTTTTACTTCAAACTCCTTGAAGATACTATGAATTTACTTCAGATCAAAAGAGACCAAGATCTCTAATGATAATTAAAGTCCATTGATAATATAAAATTGATTGATAATATAATGCTGTGACTATACTATTCATGACAGCCTAGCCCTTGATATAACTAAAAATTGAGCTACAAACAAAATGAAGCATGGCCCTGGTGCAAATTTGAAAGTAGATGTTGCTCTACTATGTTTGTCCACAGGAAATATACCCTGGATATGGGGCTTGATAAAAGATGTTCCTTGTCCACAACCATTTAGTGTAATAGTAAATCAGCTCAAAAAGTGGCAGTTACCTATAGGGAAGAAGGAGAAAAGATGATCACTTGGTTTTAACATGCTTCTTTCTCTACTGTTACTTAATAAACTTTCAAACAGCTCCACATTTTTAAAGGGCACATAAGATATGACCAATTCATCCTGTAACATTTTTCAGGATAGCATTTTAAGAAATTAAAATATTTTCTGTGTTAAAATCTTTCTCAACTCTATTCTCCAACTCTTCCCCGCCCTCCCGCCCCCCCAATTATCTTCAAAAATCCTCATTCTGAAGTACTACACTTTACACATATTTCAACCATTAACTATATGGACTTTATATCTGCTGACATTGTGGCTTCAGGCTGTGCCAAGGGCCTGCATAATCTTGTTTTCCAAGGCTTCTGCCTTCTCTGTGACTGACAGAAGGAAAGGGGAAGACAGGTAAGATCCAGAATTTCTTTGAAGATTAAAGCTCTGGAAAGTGTGTGGTAATCCAACATCTGTTACTTTGGTCCTGGAGCTGTGAAACTGTGCTGCTGCTGTGCCATCTGCCAGACAGTCCAGGAGGAGGGGAAGCTGCTCCTCCGCCAGTCAGTGTGATTAAGGTTGTCTATGTGTTTGTGTTTGTATGCAGAGGGGAAAAAAATGGATTGTAGACTTTGTGCTTGGGCAACGCCATGTGCAATGTGTCAGAGAGGAGAACAAGGGTCACTTTACCTACTTGCATGTGGGCAAAGCACAGGGAATAAGTAAGAAAAGCAAAAGGCCGCACAGTTATTAACATACAAAATAACACCTATGCAATTCACATAGAAGTCACACATCATTCTGATTTTATAATGGGGGGGGGGGGGTAACTAAAGCACAGTTAATTCACCACTGAGCCTTAAGGGATTTTAGGTTTGCTCAGCAAAAGACAAGAAGTTTTAACATGTCCACATTATGAGCACTTTCACAAAGAAGGAACTGACACCAGACTTGATTTCCAGTGTCTTTGGCACAAATCTTTATTTATCAGGAGGAAGAATCTATGGCTTCCATCAGGAATCCACATAAGATTTATAGATTTAATTTTTCTCTTCTGCTTGAAGAAAGAGATTTTAAACATGCAAAACTTACTGAATCATATATGAAAAATATTCCACACTAGAATTAAATGTTTCTAGATTTTCCTTCAAACAGGTGTTTAAATCTTTAGGTAACTTTCTTTCTGGATATTCTGGCAATTCCATTCACTGGCACACAAGTCAGAGACTCGAGCTTCTACAGTATCTGGCATGACACGCAGAGGGGACATTGGGCTGCTTGCAACCACAGTCCAGATGTGATTGACATTCATGGAAACATTCAGAAACTGGATTTAAACTAGATAAATCCAGGATCAGTCACAGGGTAGTGATGGCAGAAAAAGCATCATGCAACACCAGTTGCATTTTCAGTAGGCTGGCAAGAAGGCTATGCTGAGACTAGTTCTTGACGTTGCTAGTTTCAAACCATTTCAGCCATGTCAATAAAGCTGTGATTACTAGTGGATTTTGCAGTTTGTACAGTCAGTAGCCCCTGCACACAGTAGACAGCAAACTGATTTCAGCAGGGCTACATAGAGTAACAGTTCAATTTGTGACAAGTGAGGGTACCAAGTGCCCTCCCATACCTGCATGCTGACATGGGAGGGTGACATCTCTGTGTTTCTTTATCACAGGAGCAAGCTAGAAAATAAGGCAAGGTCTAATTTTCAGGTTTTCACTTATTTTTTCTGTTTTTCTGAATCAAATCGCCAATACTCCCTTCATGCACCAGCTCACTGTTTCTGTGTGTGCAGCCATACACTGCTGTTAATGGATCGACGTTTGAGAGCCCAGCTCCTCCTGCTGACGGGTCCTCTTCTTATCAGATGAGCAGGCTTTTGCCATTTGCTGACTGGTATCACCCAAGGAGGGGCAAAGAGCAGAATAAAATGGGAGAAGTTTCTTCATTCTGTGGCTGACAGCCTTGACAATCTGGCCCTATACTTAAAGAAACACAAGACATTCAATTGTATGTCATTTTGATGTTTCTGAATAGCATCTCTCTGGAGATGAAATAGTAATCATCACCAGAACTACAGATTAGCAACTGATAGAAAAAAATAGGCATATCATTAAGCTTACACGCTCCCTTGTTATCTCACCACTTCTCATTCAATCGTTGCCTGCAAACAGAAGAAGGGAATCCCAGCACGGCTGCACTGCTGGGTTTGCATATAATCAGGTGTCAAAGCCAGCCCTACTTAGACCTTTTGTTCAGCTGCAGTCCCTACTGGATTTTTTTTTCCTAAGATTTGTGCTTTCACCCCTGGATAATAACATAACAAATAGCTCTTTGTCTCTTTAGGTTTGTTCATATAGCTGGTATTAATATATTGACAATGTAATAAAAGAGACATACAAAGAATCCTCTTGTCTTCCCCAGCTACAGCAAAAGCTGTGGCAATTATTGCTGATGTGAAGCACTATCTGAGACTCCAGTGGATAAATGGTAAAAAATGCAATTTTGAATCTCAGTTGTAGAAACAAAATGAACATCAGTTTAGACTTATGAGGATTTCCTTCATGTTTAGTAAAGCCCTTTTTATTAGGACATTTATCAGATGATCTGGTGGTTAAAATGAATATTTTTAAAAGTATTTTGAATATAGCAGTGATGACATCTTGAAAAACTAAACAAAACCTAATTTATTTCCAGTAAGTTTTTCACTGGAGCTTGATTGTAAAAACAGTATATTTGAATGTGTCAAACACTCCTGTTGAAAAGGTTAATATTAAATGTGATTTTTAAAAAAATTAATTTGTGTGCAGCACTTCAGTCTGGATTCTGAGGACAGCTATAAGCTTTAAATCTTCCAGAATCATATTCTGCTGCTAAATGAAATTCAGGATCTTTAACATTGCTGCAAGTGAGAAGTCCTAGTATTATCTGCTCACAAGAAGTGCAGGTTCCTATCTCCCTGCAGGATGCAAGCCTTCGATGCAGCACAAGGTATACCTTCTACCATCTGATGAGGAAACTTCTCTTCCCTTCTCTGTTTCTTTCATCCATATTCTGGTCTTATCCAGGTTTTGCCTGAATCTTCCTTTCTCATATCTTCACTCTGCTTCTCAGTCTAACACATAAGTACACCTACTCAATCATACTCAGTGAAGCTATCTTTTCAAATAGGTTAAATTTTGAAGTATATTCACATGCACCTTTAAATTTTTGTGGTGATATACACTTGAATTTTTGTCACAAAAATTACTGTGGATTATCAAGAGGAACAAGAATCAGAAGTGCCTGGTACTTTCATCAATTCCTATCTACCACAATATGGTACCTGGTAGGGAGAAGTTCTTAAAATTGGTTAGAAAATTATCCATGTAGGGAAAAAAAAAATAAAAAAAAGACACCAGCTCGGTTTTAATAAATCAAAGGTAATAGTGTTGACATGTAATAGTACATATTCACTATTAATGTGGGAGTCTGGAATTCCATTGTTCAGAGCTCGGTTTCTGATTCTTCTGTAGAATCATGACCTAGGAGAGTTTTCACAACCATTAGAAGACTGAAATAGTATTTACCCACATCTCAAAAATACCATGAAACATAGGCACTGCTTTGAAACAGTTTCAGGTCCACAAATAGAACTCTTGATTGAACTAAGAATAAAAGTGTAAATAGTAAATTTCAGTAAAATTCTGATTTTACTGAAATCAGTGGGATAAAACATACCCCTTTTGCTGCTTTGATGGTTGAGGATGAGAACAGACTTTGGCCAGTTTGTGCCCCATTTGTGCAAGTTATGTGAAGAGCTTAAGGGAGTTATCAGCCTCCAGGGTTAGTGATGCGAATGGGTATTTCTGAAAAGCCAAGGTTTGTGTTTTCTCTCCCAGACACATCTTGTCATGAGGCACGATTATTTTTAGAGGCAACTTCCGTGGAAGTGAGCTCGTACAAGTGCTATCTGTGCATCAAACATCTTTAAAAGTCTTGTTGGGGTACAGAGTGAGGAATGTTATGTGTATCACCTTGATGCTTTGTATCATTTTAAATATGCAGTATTACTGGTCTTGATAGTTCTTTAATTCTTTCATACTGTTTCCCTTATTACTTATTTTTTAGTCTGTTAAGTGATCCATTACTTTTATTTTAAAAAGTAATTCACTTCAGGAAGAAAGATGCTTATCTTAGAAAATACATATCAAGCCCCCATAAGAGCTGTACAAGATAGATTCACTTTCCTCCTCATTATATTTGTGTCATTTAAGGAGAATAAACAGAATAACTTGTCAGTTTAACACTCACATGTCAATCCTGAAATTACAGCTCTAGTACATTGTTACTGATTATTACCAAATTACAGGTGTCACAGATAGATATGTAGATTCTGACAAAACCAAAACAAAACTGAAAAAACCAAACCCCCAACAAGTTTTGAGATAATATAAATATTATGTAGAGAACAAACATGTTGCTAATGGAGACTATTTTGAAGTTAATTCATTTTTCCAGTATTCTGAGTAAATCTCCTCTTTTGCTTTAAACATTTTGAGTTTCAACAAAGTCTTTAGAAAAAAATAGAAAATATTAAAATAATCTTGATGAGCTCTGTTTATCATTAAAGCCAGACATTTATTGGAAGGTTTAGTTTTTGTTGTGGGCTTTGTGTTTTGTTTTGTTTTTTGGTTTTTTTTTGTTTTTTGTTTTTTTTTTTTTTTTTTTTAGTTTGGTGGCTTGTGTGGTTTGTGGTTTTTTTTGTTTGTTTGTTTGTATTTTGTGTGAGTGTGGGTTTTTTGTTTGTGGTTTTTTGTTTTGTTTTGGGATTATTTTGTTTCTTTTTTATCGTTGTTGGAGGGGTTTTTTTTGTTTGTTTGGGTTTTTTTAGGAAACAGCAAATTATTTGAAACTTAGTTGAAAATGCCTTCCAATTGCCATTTGACATGAATTCATGTGAATAGCTTCAGCTGGAAAAAAAAACCTAACAGGACATAATTCCCAAATCTTTAGAATCCCTGTGTTTTTATCTGATGGACAATTTGGTCTCTTTTCCATAGTAACTAACACCAAGACAAGAAGAAATGGACACCAGTTGCACCAGGGGAAGTTCGGATTAGATATTATTAGGAAGAATTTATTTACTGAAAGAATAGTTAAGCATTGGAACAGGCTTCCCAGGGGAGTTACCATCCCTGGAGGTGTTCAAAAAACAGGTGGATGTGGTGGTCTGGGACATGGTCTAGTGGTCATGGTGGTGTTGGGTAGAAGGTTGAACTTTATGATCTTGAAGGACTTTTCCAACCCTAATGATTCTATGATTCTGGAAAGCTTGAGGAATTCATGATGACATCAGAGGAGAGGCACAGTCTTCTGTCTTGCAGAATGGCCTGAAGGGAGGCATTTGCAGCTGGTTTTGCTCCATGGTTGCTCCACGGTGTAGAGATAGGTATCGTCTGGTTAAAGGTCCTTTTTCATTGACCTGCCAGGTGCCTGTCAGACCATGAAGCAAGTTCCAAGATACAGTGAGGGCTTCTTCACTCTCACCTGCAAGCATTGTCCAGCTTCCCAGGCAACACTTAGATATTTTCCAAGCAAGATGAGTGTCTACCAGGAGTGAAACTTGCACAGTCACTTTCCCAGACCATGGGGAGCCCAGAAACTGGTCTCCTGACAGCTTTTTGAGAGAAATCACCTGCTATTTTTGATTAGCATGCCAGCTCTCAGAGCTACACTTTATTTAATTAATTTTGGCAGCTAACAGAAATGACTAAATTAAAAAGAGAGGAAATCAACACATCATCTTTGCAAATCTATTGACTGATTAACACAGGTAAATGAGTTCACTGGGTGAATTTCAGCTTCAGGAAGGACAAGATAGCTCCCTCTTATACTTCATAATTGAAACCAAAACTCTAGTTATATTGTATGCATTTCTTTTTGAAGTAGCAATAAGCATTTCACATTTTGATTTGTTTATAGTGGTGGGATGATTCGCACAACTGGAGTGCTGTATTGGATGGCTATAACCTCTTTGAAAGGGATAGCACAGTAAGGAGAGGCGGTGGAGTGGCCCTTTATGTGAGGGAGTGTTTTGACTGTCTAGAACTTGATAATGGTGATGATAGGTTTGAGTCTTTATGGGTAAGAATCAGTGGAAAGGTCAACAAGGCAGATACTATGATAGGAGTCTTTTATAGACCACCCAACCAGGATCAAGAAGCAGAAGAAATATTCTCTAAGCAGCTGAGAGAAGTCTCACATTCTCTACCACTTATTCTCATGGGGAACTTCAACTTACCAGATGTCTGCTGGAAATACAGCACAGCAAAGACAAAACACTCCAGGTGGTTCCTGGAGTATGTGGAAAATAATTTCCTGACACAGCTTGTGAGAGAGTCAACTAGGGAAGGTTCCCTTCTACACCTGTTGCTCACAAACACAGAAAGACTTGTGGGTGATGTGATGGTTGGAGGCCATCTTGGACATAGTGATCATGAAACAATAATTTTCAATTTCTGAGAAGGTAAGGAGCGGGGTCAGTGCAAATGTCACCCTGGAAATCCAGAAGGAGGATTTTGACCTGTTTAGGAGACTGGTTGACAGAGTCCCTTGGGACACAGTCCTGAAGGGTAAAGGAGCCCAGGAAGGCTAGACATTCTTCAAGAAGCACAGAAGCAGTCTGTTCCAGTGTGCTGTAAGACAAGCTGGTGGAGAAGAAGACAGGCTTGGCTGAACAGAATGCTTGAATGGAGCTCAGGAAGAAAAGAAAAGTTTGTGGCCTATGGAAGAAGGGGCAGGCAACTCAGGAGGACTACAAAGATTCCATGAGGCTATGCAGGGACAAAATTAGAAAGGTCAAAACCCAACTAGAACTTTATGTGGCTACTGTCATAAAAAGCAATAGGCTATGGAGCAGATCATCCTGAGTGCCATCATGTGACATGTACAGAACAACCAGGTGATCAGACCCAGTCAGCATGGGTTCATGAAAGGCAAGTCGTGCCTGACTAACCTCTGATCTCCTTCTGTAACAAGGTGACCCACTTAATCGATGAGGGAAAGGCTGTGGATGTTGTTTACCTGAATTTTAGTAAAGATTTTGACACTGTTTCCCACAGCATCCTCATGGAAAAACTGGCTGATCAGCGTTTGGATGGGTGTACTCTACACTGGGTGAAAAACTGGCTGGATGACCAGGCCCAAAAAGTGGTGGTAAAGGGAGTTAAATTAATTTGTTGGCCAGTCACAAGCAGTGTTCTCCAGGGCTCAGTACTGGGGCCTGTTCTCTTCTAATACCTTTATTAATAATCTGGATGAGGGGATCAAGGGCACCCTCAGTAAGTTTGCAGAAGACCCCAAGTCAGGTGGAAGTGTTGACCTGCTTGATGGTAAGGAGGCTCTATAGCAAGACCTGGGCAGGATGGATCAATGGGATGAGGCCAGTGGTATGAGGTTCAACAAGGCCAAGCACTGGGTCTTGCACTTGGGTCACAACAACCCCATGTAATGTAACAGACTTGGCAAAGAGTGACTGGGAAACTGCCTGGCAAATAAGGACCTGGGGTGTCTGTCAACAGCCATCTGAACATGAGCTAGCAGTGTGCCCAGGTGGCCAAGAAGGCCAACAGCATCCTGGCCTTTATCAGAAATAGTGTGACCAGCAGGACTAGGGAAGTGATTGTCCCCCTTTACTCAGCATTGGTGAGGTCACACCTTGAATACTGTGTTCGGTTTTGGGCCCCTCACTAAAAGAGGGACATTGAGGTGCTGGAGTGTGTCCAAAGAAGGGTAACAAAACTGGTGAAAGGGTCTAGAGAACAAGTCTTATGAGGAATGGCTGAGGGAGCTGGGGTTGTTTAGCCTAGGAAAAAAGAAGGAGACTGAGGGGAGACCTTCTCACTCTCTACTACTACCTGAAGGGAGATTGTTCTTCCAGATAACAAGCAACACACACAGAGAAAATGGTCTCAATTTGTGTTAGAGGAGGTTTAGAAATATTAGGAAAAATCTCTTCACTGAAAGGGTTGTAAAGCATTGGATCAGGCTGATCAGGGAAGTGGTAGAGTCTCCATCCCTGGAGGTATTTAAAAGATGTATAGATGTGACATGTAGAGACATGGTTTAGTGGTGACCTGGCTGTACTAGGTTAATGGCTGGACTTGATGATCTTGAAGGTGTCTTCCAGCCAGAATGATTCTATGATTCAGTGATTCCCAGGCACTGCTTGAAAACAGAAAAAAAATGAAATTACTGTGGTTTAAAATAATGAACCAAAGATACTGAGTGCATTTTTGATAAAACAGTAATTACAGTAGCAAAAAAAGTAGTTGGTGGAACAGACTGTAATGTTTAATTATCAAAATACAGAACAGATAGATATCATCTAAGCAAGAGCTATCCTGTGCTCCGCCAGTGTATGAGAAGACTTCAGTGATGATTTCCCTATATCATACTGCCAAATAAAACTCCTTTTCAAATAATTTCTTCTGAGATGGGTTCCTGTTGTTATTAATGGCATGTGGCTATTAAGAGCCTGACCATGTGAAGAATTTAATATTCTCATTGACCCAGAGCACACTCAGGTCACAAGTTTGTTTCATCAGTTTTGTACTGTTTTGTCACATTGTTAATTCCCTGCTATTAATGATAACCTTGTGCTCTAAGTTCCAATATGATCTTGGATGGTTTGTTCAGCATTTGTAGAAACATAATAAATGCAAGTGGATGCTTGGCAGTGAGAGCTCTGTCAACAATGCAGCATTGACTTGTAACATCAAATAACATTTCCGTTTCCTTAGAAAGGTTTTGTAGCTTGTTAACAGCAAGCTTTTTTCTTTTTTTTTTTTCTTTTCCATTTTCCCCTCAAGTTTTGTCAGTGAAAAAAAGTTAACACAAAAGAATGTTGGTTGTCATTTTTGATACTAGGTTTTATATCTTGGTATAATGTCTCTGTTACATCTCAATTCAAATGTCTGATTTCTTCCTTTCAAATTTTAGGTAAAGATGCAGTTAGCTTGAAGGGAAAAAGTTATCACCAGGAAAATATAACTCATCAAGGTTTGTATGTTTCTTGTTAATTCTATTCAGACTATGAGAGTACAAGATCATTTTCAAAGAGTGAAGCTACAAAGAAGACAGCAGTCTTTCAATGTAGAAAATAGGAAGTAAGAAAGCCGTAGGTAGGTAGAAGACGCAAGCCTGCCTGTCTGTGGCAGAAGCAGATGAATGCAAGTGTGACCTGTACTACTGGTAGAATACAAAAACCCAGACTGGCCACAAGCAGAGATGATGAAGCGAAATGACTCATTATTTCAAGAAGGGAGGAAAGGGAGCTCCTGTGGTGCACAGAGAGTGTATATAGTTTCAGTAGAAACCCTGTGCACACCATGGCAAAAAAAATTTGACTTGTCATAAGAAAAAAATTCTTTAAGCAATATACGGATACAATGGTTCTAGTTTTGCTACTGTCATTACCAAAAGACATTAGCATGAGACCTCACCTGACATACTGTGTTCATCTCTGGAGCCCTCAACATAAGAAGGACATAGACCTGATGGAGCAGGTCCAGAGGAGAGTCACGAAAATGATCAGGGGGCTGGAACACCTCTCTTACAAAGGCAGTCTGAGGGAGTTTGGTTTGTTCAGCCTGGAGAAGAGAAGGCTCCAGGGAGAACTTATAGCAGACTTCCAGTACCAAAAAGGGGCCTACAAGAAAGCTGGAGAGAGACTGTTTACAAGGTCAAGAGGCAATGGTTTTAAACTAGAGCAAGGTAGATTTAGACTGGACATTAGGAAGAATTTCTTTACTATGAGTGTGGTGGAACGAACACTGGAAGAGGTTGCCCAGGGAGGCAGTGGAGGCTCCATCCCTGGAGACATTCAAGGTCAGGCTTGTTGAGGCTCTGGGCAATCTGCTCTAGTTGAGGATGTCCCTGCTTACTGCAGGGGTGTTGGACTAGATGACCTTTGGACGTCTCTTCCAACCTAAGGCATTCTATGATTCTATGATTGATTTTATGATTCTATGATTCATTACAGACCTGAAAAGTCTCGGACTTGAATCATTGCCCTGTAGTCCTAGTTGCTGTACAGATACAAAGTTAATGAAGGTTCCTTTTCTGGTAAGATCACAAGCTAAGTGTAATAAAAGAGGCAATACAACCTCACTGAGGGAATTATAAGGGAAAAGTAAAAGAAAAATGATAGTCATCATATTAAGCAGTGTTCTCAATATACCAGAAAGCTGTGAATTGCCCAAGTTTGTTTGATTTTTTAAGGCATTAAGAAAACAGGGAAAAAAAGGAAAAGGCAAAATTAAGTTTAAGGATACAAATCTCAATCAAGACGTGAAACATCAGAAAAAGCTCAAAAGTTATCTTTCAAAATATAACAAGGGGTGAGGTAGGTATCACAGGCCAAGTGCAATAAGCCCCAAGTATGAATAAGCTTCAAGATTAGTTAGGGATGCAGCAGAAAATGTACAAGGAATTAAGCCTCCTTTATGCTTGATGCAATATAAAAAGAGACGGTACTGGAGAATTTCAGAAAGAGGAATGCCATCAAGGAAAAGGCAGGCTAAATAATGCACAATATTGTATAATACTTTCAGCTGTGTGAATGAACAGATAAGATCTGCGCTTGAGTAATATTCAGGAGCTGTAGAAACAAACAAAAAAGAAGAGTAGAATTTACAACTGAAAGTACCTGGTATACTGGTTTTAATCTGGTAAGTACTCACTATACTGTCCTTTATTCAAATATATGTGATTATCCAATTTTCGGTTTGTTGTGAGTCATCTTCATTACTTTTATGGTTTCAAAAAATCCTTGTGCATTTTTTATGGCCAAAGTAGGTATAAGTTAAGTTTCATGCTTTATACTGTACTTAGTCTGTTGAACAGGATGTTTTTAAAGTGGAGATAGGTAACTGATGATGTAAAGGGGAAAGGACAAACTGAAGAAAGTTTAGACCTCAGACTCTTAACCCTGGATTATTCCAGTTGCTATGAATGAGAACACTGCTTTAGCAACAAGTAGATCAGATACACACCAAACTAACCCACATATGTTCACTACAAATCAGACCAACATTTTTCCTTGGAGATCTTCTGCTCACAGAATCACAGAATTACCTAGATTGGAAGATTAAGATCATTGAGTCAAATCATTAACCTCACACTAACAAGTCCTTGACTAAACAATGTCCTTAAGCACTGCTCAGACCTGAATAAAGCCTAATATTCTTTTGTGGTGAAACTAAAACATGTCCTAGCCCCAAGCATCATACTGACAGCCAGAAAAGACACTTAATGTGGTCCATACTTAGAATGAGCCTGGTTACAGTCATGAAGTTTTGGGGATGTCTTTCTATGATAACAAATGTCAGAGCTGGAAAGAAAAAAATATTTACAAATCCAATGACAAAGTACTTTAAGATTAGAGCACACAAACATGTAAAAATGCCATATATTCTTACTTTATAATAAGACTTTGAGGTTATGAAATGGATAACAGTTCCACTTTGGGTATCTGAAATGCAAAAGTTTTGGCTCCTGCACGAACAAGTTTACAAGGGACAAAGCAGACACACATTGTGCAAATTGCAAGTCTTCCTAAAGACAAAGTGTGTTTATTTTTATATTCCGAGAAAGCCTAGGAATTATATTCTGTGCTCATGAACCTTGGAACTGAAATGCTGGAAGGGAGAAGAGCCCCTGAATTAGAAACAAAAGAGGGATGCAGACAAAATGGAGTCTGTGAAGCCCAAAGACTGAGGAAGGGAAGCTGACAGTGGAGAGGGATTATGGTTCCCAGGGACTGGGGCAATACAGTGCAGTATCTGCATGTCAGAGCAGGGCACCTGCACGCCCAAAGTGTTCTGGTCCTCTAGCAGAGCAGAGAGACTTGGTCCCACCTAGGGATCTTTCTTTTCAGAGGGATATAAGAGAAACCAATACTTCACAGTGTGTAACTCCAAGGGGAGAGGTGAGATCTCTGAATTTGATGAATTTGAGACACAGGGAATGTAAAAAAGGAAAAGATTTGCTGTTCACCAGCTTCTCCAAGGATATAATCTTATGTGTTTTAGGAGAATCAAGTAAAAACAAAGGAAGGATTCAATCCACATGTAAATACACACTTGCACTGAAGACTTGGGAGAATATTTTGCCTTAAATTATCAGCTGAAAAATCAGATGAAGGGTATGAAGCGAAATAGAGTTAGCCATTTAGTTTCTTTTTGGCATATGAAATTATGATTTCTTATGGATAATGTCAGCTAGAAAGGTAATTATCTAAGTTAAATATCATCCAATGAAAGCTCTTGGTGTGGTAGGAATACTGATAGTGGTATGAAAAAATGTCTTCCTTTTCCCTGTGTGGTTTCTTGTGTTATGTTCACTGATGCTTCAGTCTTGCAGTGTGTACATGCCCACCCCCACCCATCCCATCCCCACATCTCACAGATTCAAGGAGACTTGACTACTATATGCAGATCTCAATGTGACAACATAAAAATAATCTATATCCTGGTAACCAATCAGCATTTTATTCTAGTTTCCAGTGTTTACATTATTAAAAAAAAAACACTGAAAATAACACTGATATTTCTGTGCAGCTGGACATGAAGTTTAGCATTAGCTGGGCTTAGCATGTCTGGGTATTCAGTGCCAGGGAGCTCTACAGAAGCTGTCACTTGTGGAACTGCCACAGAGAGGGAGACTGCACTAAACTATTTTTCATTCTTAAATCATTCCTGCTAAAGTAAGCAACAATCAAATGTTTATAATGATATTGGCCTACTTGTGAAGAGCTTTGGGAAATGTATTGTTATTCAAATATGGTGGTGTTATTATTTTTATTTCATTTTAATTGCATTCTGTCATGTGCAAAACTTTTAAAGCATCTATCTCCTCAGCATAACATCTCCTCTCCCGGCTTTGCAGAACACTTGATTTTTGTAAAGCAGAGCAAATATTTTCAGTCATTTGTGAGTCTGAAGGTAAAAAAACATACTCAGAGTAAACCAAAGTCTCTTTTTTACCTCATTGTTAAAGCTAACTGTGGTCATGTGGATTGAAAGGAGACAGAGAAAAATCTTGAGAAAATTGACTTGGGAATAATACCCATTATGATGAAACACCTTTGCTTGAGCTTGGCAAGGGGAAAACAAGTTATAGGTGTTCAATTGCATCAGTTAAAATCCAAGTAAAATCCCTTCAACACACTTCCCGTGCCTTACATGATAATCAGGATTAGCTGGTTTTCATTAATTAAGAGTTTGGGAAAGGACTGGGATTTGTTCTTGGAACAATTTGCTCAAAAGACAGAGTAAATTACTCATATTCATAATTTTCCAGGGTCTGAAGCCCTGTCTGAGCATAGAGTTTGTATTGCGTTAAATATGCAGGTTCATTTAAAGTAGTAAAACTGCAAGTCACATCCCATCTTCCCCTTTTCAAACCCAGCTATAA
Organism: Ceryle rudis; assembly: GCA_033439905.1. Lineage (NCBI taxonomy): Eukaryota > Metazoa > Chordata > Aves > Coraciiformes > Cerylidae > Ceryle > Ceryle rudis. The sequence goes on along the minus strand of JAAGNO010003112.1, from coordinate 82,716 downwards.
TGATATAAAATGATTATATCAGTATAGTCAATTCCAGTGCAGAAAGGGAAATGAACAAGCTATACTGGTATTATCATACATATAATGGTATGATTCTACCCACACCAAAGGTTCAAATTGTTGGTGCATAATGTTTAAAAATAAATCACATTCTTAACTGAAGCATTTGAACTGATAGGAAAACAGTTTTGATATGAAATCTATTTTAGGCTTGCCTTTCTTACCCCACATCATCACTAGAAGCAGCAAAGAACTGTGGAGGGCATCAAATATGGGAACTATTGCAATACCGTTGGTATTTCTAGTGAATTGATCACTGATTTTAAACTTAGAAAACACTTTGAGAGGTTTAAATGAAACAAGAAGATACTTCCCTCCCTTTCTGACCCTTTAAACAGTAAAGATAAGCTACTAGTGTTGCCTTTAAAAGCAGAAACAATTATTCTGGGTTTTTTTTCAGAGCTTCTATGGACATAGTATTTAACTTACTGACCTATTTCCATCACCTTAAGACAAGTTCAGTATTAGGAGGAGTTGGGATCATTTCTCAGTACACAGGGTACCACTGTAAATTTTTGGAAATCACATTGCCCCTGATCCTTGAAACACCTAAAGAATGTGTATTACATTTACTGTTTTGATAAATTATGACTAGCCAATATGACCTTCTGCAGATCACAGGTCAGAGATTTTCATCCTTGTCATACCTTTTTCTCAAATGGCAGTTTCTTCTTCATTAGAGAGCAAGTGAAACAAAGAAATAGTTACTGAAAAGCAATATACTAACAGGCAACTCCATGGCAAGCCAACAGCAGAAGCATCATCAGACACAGTCTGTTTTCTTATATTTAATACAAAAGGCCATGTAGTTTGTAAATGTGCCGTAACATCTTCCTTGTGTTAATTTTGCAAGTTCTGACAGCAGCAGATTCAATATAAAAATGTCTTCAGGTTTGTGATTTTGAATTAAAGGAAACACTAGTGTGCTGGTTTGTACATTTCCGTATTTATTTCCCTAGTATTTTACTTTTTTTTGTAGCCTTTGAAATGTGGTGGAAGGCTAACTTTGGTATGTTTATTATCAGAAGTTGGTAGTGGAAGAAAGAACTGCACAAATTTTAATGGAAAACTTGTTTGTCTTGATTTCTTAAACAGTTTTTTTCATGAGTGCTGCTTTTCTGAGGAAGTTTCTGTTCCTGCTTTTCTATTGAGATATGTTATTAATAATTCTTATGTCTAATGAAATAAAGTTAACATGTTTGATAGAACCAGACAGACAAATGCTCATCTTTTCTCTCTTTTTTATAATGATTCTATAGACACTAATGAAATTTCCTTGGATTTGCCTTATGAGAACTGGGAGCAGCGTCTTTCCTGGTTCTTGCTGCTCAAGTGTGTGCCCTCTCAATATGAGATGGACAAAGATTTAATCAACTACTAGACTTGGTGTTTTGGTCATTGTGTTGTCTGGCCTTTCTCTCCCCCCCTCCCCCCCCCATTTTGTTTAATTTGCTTTTGTTTTCTTTATATTGTTCATCTGATTTAGTGACTGACCTTTTCTTCAAAGAAATAGATTAATGGGGTGCAAACCTTTGAATAAAAAATTGCCTTAGCACTGCTTTTCCTAAACTCACCTGCATCTGCTAATAATGGTCCTTGTTTTCCCATCATGCCTTCTTACTATTCCCACCTCTTCTTATCTTGTATACATTATACATATGGGCTTTTCGTGCTGAGAGATGGGACCGAATGAGAATTGACACCAATATGTGCAAAATATTTTTTTCACAAAATCCCCCAGATTTCATGCAAAACTACTCAAGGAAGTGTGAGAATATAAATCTTGGATTATACTCTCTAAACAAAGGGACATTTCTTATTGCCTATAATAGTTTTATTAAAAGCCTCACGTTACCCATGTAACCAAGGTTATATGATCAAGCTAGGGATAAGTTAAAACATCAGGATACACAGTATTTCATAATTTCAAATATACCAGTGTGTACTTACAAAATATACATTTTACAAATACCAAACCCAACAGTTAAAATGTACAAGATAGCCCTTCAAATAACAACTTTTCAACTGTTTGATCTAAAAAATGTCATGGTAAATGACATCTACAAAACACACATTTTGACTTTACATTTCTAATGTATCCTGCTGGCTGCACATTGCACATCCTGCGATAGCACTTGCATTGAAATCAACACAATGAAATCTGACGTGTCAGATCAATGAAATGAACAGCACTTCTCCATGTGTAAATTGAAAAGGCATGCAGAAATTTTATGCAGAAAGAATTGACAAAACAGATAAATTATATTGTTTGTGGTACCTTTTTCTGCCACTGAGAACAAAAGATTTGGATGGGACATTGAACAGTAATATGTCTTTGTATTTCTTGGTCATTTTTATGTCTTGCAATAATCATTACCGGACAAAAAAAAAAAAAAAAAAATTAGAAAAGATAAATAATTGCTTAGGACAGTAAAGGATTTAGTCTTTATCATTTTTTTCATAGTTGGTTTGCATGTTATCCTTGTTTGCTGCACTATGGTTTTATTCTCTGGCTGAATAAATGGAAAATATATTCCACACATTAACAGCGTCTCTGCTTTCATCTGTTAAAATTAAATGGTAATTCCATTTAATCTATTAGCCACATTTTCTTGCAATTATAAGATATATATTATATGTTTTCTTGCCTTAAAACCAATTCACAATCTGTTACCTTCCATTTTTGGAAGTGGAGGTGCTATGGTTTTTCTTACTGTCTGCATAGTCCTCAAAATATCACCAGTGACATCACACTTTCAAAGAAAAGATAATGATTTAATAGCCATTTTTATCTGGATATTGTTTTTGGTTTGATATCTGATATTAAATATAATTCTTCCTTGGAACACTAAAAGAATTTCATGTGAATTAATCAAAGCATATGAGCACATTGTTGCTTAAGGCCTTGAAGGCTATTCTATACACTCTGCATACTTGAGAAACAACAAATAATTAAATGATTCACTCTCTCAAACTAAGCTGGTCTTTAAAAAAAAAAAAATCAAAAACGACAGCCCCCTCTCTTGCAGTAAAGTCTTCTACGCCTGTGCACAAAACCAGAATTAAACATTTTTTAAAATACTCCTTCCTGGAGAAGGCATGTTGGGATTTAATATTTGCCCCCAACAATGGGTTCACTTGGCTAAGCATCAGTGAGCATCAATGTATAAATCGTGCGCTCTCATTCAGAGCCACTGCATTTCCACAATATAAGTGCAAGAGACCACATGCTGGTATTCTCCACAAAAGTCACTTGTTATTTAAATCAGAACTACAAACCTGCTCCCTCGCCTCCCCCTCTCCAGCCCCTAGAGGGGCATATTCTCATTAACATTCTTAATGTTAATTGGAATTACATGTGCACATCAAGAGGAGAATACACCTCCAGATGCGATATTTGCAAGCTTCGTATTAAGCCAGGTTGTGTTGAAATAAAACACATCATTGAACTTACAGTCCTATCATGATATTGAGCAGTAATATACATCTTTATGTATAAACCAGGTCTTACATGCAGACAAATTTAGTTCAGTATGATAAAACCATATCGTTCATTACTGTAGGATCTGAACTTGCCGTTTCTCACTTGTGAAAAATCCTACTGCTTACGAGGTATGTATAGGCTTATGATCCAGCATATATTTTCTGTAATGGAAATTAGTTGCAGATCTGAACAATTTTAGAATGATGATAAGAGAGCATGACTTAGACTCACTTGTTCAGAAACGAAGCTGTACGGCTCAGCACAAAAAGTAATTTTTAAAAAATTACTCGTTAGTACCCATATATTCTAACCTCATCAAAATAATGCAATTTTGTTAAGAAAATTTGTCAATTCTCAAAATCTAATAATATGAGAAATAAACCTGCAAAATATAAAAAATAACCAACACAAACCACACTTTCAAACACTATTTTTATATTCACTATAATTTTAGCTGTAATTATATTTACATTAAGCTCCCTACAATTTCTGTTTGCAAAATGTAAATGCAGACTAGATTAGAAACAGTGTAATCTGAAATATGGAAAACCCAAACATATTAGTTTAATATTTGAAGAAAATTCATGATGCAATAATATTTACTGAGACTTTCCAATTCCATGTAACAGGAATTTTCTATTGTTATTTTTAAGCAATTCACTGAACATACCCTAAACCTCTCCAACAGAATTAGATAAAAGATCAGTCCAAGAAGCAAAGGGCATATTTGATTCAAAAGGCATCAACTGAGGTTTCATCCCTTTGAAAAAACTCTCCTAATATTGTTACAGGAACATACATTGAAATAATGTCAAATTCTACTAGAAATCCTAATAAATAAAACCATATGCTGAAGCATCTCAGATAGAATTTTCTAAGGCTGTAAACCAGGTACATACAAGACAGACAATATCAAGGAAAATGGGTTTGGAGCTGAGGAAAATATTCATTTAGTAATGAACTTCATGTAATGACACGCTAGGTTTAAGCCTCTGACATCTTGGAAGTACTCATGTAAAATCTGATTTGCCTATTCTTCCTTTCTAGGCAAAGATGGTCATCAAAACAAGACTTGTTCGGGAATAAGTAATGCAGACGTCACAACTATCTTAATAATATTAGAGGCTTATAGAAGAGATGTATATCAGAATGTTTTTTATAAAGGAGAAGCCAAGCCCCTCCCCACACTAAAATAATACACAGAATGCCAGGTTTCAGGTATGTTGCAGTCACAAATGCATGAAAATGAGAGAGAGGGTAAAAAAAAAAAGAAGGCTTTCTAGGTCATCTATTCCATCCATCTACTGGAGTAAGATCACTCCCTACAATACACATGCTAGAGCGTTTCTCAGTCTGATTTTAAATGTCTTGTTTTCATCTGTTCAATTTGACCTTACCTATTTTATCTCGGGTAGTTAAAATGGCTGCTGTATAGTGCAGTAATTCAGAGCAATACCTAAAAATTAAAAAAGCATGCAAAACTCCTCTTATCCTTAGCAGCTAATTTAGAAGATAATGTTTACCCACAAAAGATCAAACTGGGCAAACGATGCCTATAAGACTGTTCTGTCTGCATGTGAAGAGTCATCTTTTACTGTATCATATGGATTAGATTCTGAGCTAATCAGTCAGATTCAAAGCTGAACTGCTTTGGGTCCATCTTACAATGCAAATATTGGGGGGTGGGGGATGCTTAGCTAAAGTCTTCTACGGTTAATGAGTTGCCATTTCAATTCTTATTAACTAAAATACTTTAACCACTTTGGTTTTTTAAACTTAAACAATTATATTAGATGTAATCGTTATTTTATTAACATTTTTCTCCAAGGATTTTTCTTTCTGATTATGAATACTTTGCAATTTCAGACAGTATGATGGATGCTACTCTTCTATGACAAGAATTTTAACAGCCCTTCTTCAGCACTCAATGCACACCCAATTATGCGTCTGAGCTAGTAACCTTGAATTTATGTTGCCATGGCGACAAACTGGTCATGCATTATGGATTATCATTGAAATTCTACACCCCTACCTAGCATAATGAGAGTTGGGGACTTAATCAAATCAGCCATTCTGTGTGACACAAAGTGAAGAACTAGCTCTTATTGTTCAGCCTGGAGAAAGGAAGCAGGCCTGATGGAGTGGCAGCTGCAGTGCTGCAGCCTGATAGATTGCCCTTATATACATTTGTGAATGTATAGACAGATGGTTTTCAATGCCTGGAATTTCTGGCTTAGGAAGCAGCTGTTCGTGTAACCTCTGCCGTCTCACCTTGTTGTCATGGAACATTGCACCGAGACTGAGAATGTGGACGGGTACATTGACAATATGACCGAATTTACGCAGTGTGGGTACCCCTCTTTCATCCTGGGGCGGCAGGGCTGGGAGGGAGGCAGGGCAGAGGGGGGAGTGCTCCTGTGGGCTGAAGCCTGGTGCCTGGGCATCCTCCAGCCCCTCTCCTGTCCTGCCTGTACAGAAAGTGATGGGCAAAATTGTTGTGCTAAATCTTTCCTGGGGATTTGAACTCGTTTGTGTCTCCTCCACTGTCTTGAAATCATCGTGCGATGTGTTATTTGTACATGGTTCAGGCATCAGTAAAGGCACCTGGGTTTCAGGTTGCCATTCAGTATTTTGTTTGTATCTGAGAGAGCACACCAGCTTCGCTAAGGACAGAGTTGAAGACAGTTTAATGACAGAACAAAAATCAAATGAAATGCATATGAAAAATCAACAACTATTATATACTTCTTACCTCTCAGACTCCTTTTCTGCTTTATTAATGAAATTTCTAGTCTGAGATTTCGTAGGAAGCTACAGGAACTGCTGGAACTCATAAATTCCTTTTTTTTTTTTTAATAAAACAGTAGTAAAACTGTTGCCATTTCTAGAAAACAGGGCCATAATAAACATTTATAAAGCTTAAATCTGCTTAGTATAAGTACCTGAGTGTTTTGTCCTACAGCAAAAGGCAGCTGAGCAATACAGTATTACTCATTTGTTCTTATGATTATTTTTAATTATTATAGCTTTTTTCTTTCTCAGCATTATTTTTGTCCACTTAGTTCTCCATCACTCAAAGCTTTAAAAGCTTTAAAGCTTCAAAGATTCTGACTCCTCATAAACATAGAGGTATTAAACCCCCCTTATTTTTCCAAAATCTTGAATAGTCAATTATTCTGTGTCACATTTATATTTTGGAAGCCTCAGTGTTGCTAATGTAATTTAGTGTATTTACTTTTTCATATGTACAAGGTGACCATCACCATAGTTTCTGCATAGGGAGCACCATGTGTCTGTCAGCCTTGCCATTACAGATTCACTAGACCTGTGATTTCAATGCATGCAACATTCTCCCAGAATAAAATCTCATATGACAGTAGCATTTCAAAGAAATACTTTATTTTAGATCTAACTGCTTCATTAACACCACTTTTATTTCTGCCAAACTGTCTGTGTTTATGTTTTGATGTATAAAGTACATAGCATGCATATATTACGAGTTTTAATTCTCAAAGCATGTGCAGGAAGGGAGTATTTCAGCAGACTTTTAAAATGATTCAATATACAGGTTATCCAGTAGCTTGGAGTAATATCTATCTATCTATCTATCTATCTATCTATCTATCTATCTATCTATCTATCTATCTATCTAAATATAAACAATCTGTCACCTTTTGTGAAGCTTTTTACTTCAAAAACAGGAATTGCTGTCCTGTATTGACCCATGCGATTGCAGTAGCTCCTTGTAAAGCTTTGCAGTCTATCCACAAATGATTTGTGAACTGAAATGTCCCAGGAAAGCCTGGGCGTGAGAGACTGCACACACTCAGGGGTCTGATTCTACAAGCCCTCTTCTAGCTGGAGCCAAGGAAGCTGTTCATGCCCTCCCTTGGGGGTAAAGATCCTGTCACGTCAATAAATCTGTCTTCTAAGCGCAACCCAATTTTGACAATGTAGTGGATTTCAATTACTGTTTTGTTACTTAAGGTATATCAGGGGACTTTCAGAATTTCTTGAATTCAAATACTATTAATATATATATAATTCCCCCAAATTATGAATTCACACAAAGCTTTCTTTGACAACACTGACTTAGAGTCAGGAAGAAAATTCAGAGCTAGTGACTG
>JAAGNO010003112.1:56356-74945 GCA_033439905.1 Ceryle rudis | reverse complement strand
TTTCCCACATAGACTCAAACCCACCCATAAACACGAACCCAGGGAATAAGAAATGGTGACAACTTTCTAAATCGTGGGTATTAATTCACACAAAACTGTCTTTGACAATACTAACTGACCTAAAGTCAGGAAGAAAATTCAGAGCTAGGGACTGATGAGATAAATAAATAGACTGATATAATATTTCTCAATGAAAGAATGAATGAACCTTTTTCCACTTTAATTTACAGTGGAGTTTCCTGTTGTTTTTAAACACTTAAAGATGCTGTTAATATCAGCTTTACTTCAATTTTTGGATGGTCAAGAGGCTTTTATTGTTTGGGCATTTTGGAAAAAGGGTGTTACAGTTGGGTCTAACAGAGTGAGCCAACAAAAATAATAGTGCATGCTTTAAATTAAAACATATAGCAAAAAATAAGAAAGATTACAAACATGGGCACAGGGAACTAAGTGCCACCTTCTGTTTAAAAATGTTCCACAAGAAAAAAGAGAAAATTTTCCAAACTGTTTTTCATGAAGTGTTTTCAAGAAACAATTTTTAATAGGGTAGTCTCACTTCAAAAAACAGTGTAACAGGATGGTAAGGAAAATTACATTAGGCCAAGAATAAATACTTCGGCCCAGTTCTTGATTTGTGATTAAACTCTATATCTCAAGGAATGAAGAAGTGTGCGCAATACTGTTCCTAATATTAACAACATGGAAAGAACTAAATTTAGAGCCTATTTTTGCAACCTTCATTTAGGTTAAGTAGAAGCTTCTCAAGGAAATGTTCCTGTTGATTTAAGTAAAATTATTATCAGGAGTTTTTCCTTACCATAATTTATGGTATCAGAGAAGAATATGAATATCAAAAAGTATTTAAAGTTTCTGAAATATAACATTGTCATTAACAGGAAAAACTGAGGAAGATACTTGTGAGTTATTGTTTTGGTTTTATGCCAACTTGTGGCAGGCATTATTAACAAATTCTGTAGATGGAAATAAATAGAAGTATTTCTGTGGAAATTTTAACCCCATCAGATTTTAAATACTGTCTCAACATTTTTAATAAAAAAATTATCCAGACTTCCCCCCACCCCTCCAGTAATCAAAGATGAGCAATTTCCTTGATAAAACAATTTCAAAATTACCATTTTGTGGATTTCAGATTATATATTTTTTTCTCCTGCAATTTACAAAAAGGAGACGAAACTGTACATTTATTTTACCACTTTTATTTCACTCCCCCATGTTATTCATGCATTTTCTTGCAGGGGTAAGAAAAAATACATAAATGCATATTGAAGAGGATTAAGCAGCCATTTTACAGTCTTCCTTCTGCTGTTGTATAGAGCACCAGAAGTGTCATGGCTTCAGGCTCAGAAATCTCACTGAACATATTCATCATATGAACATACTCATCAATGACCTGCATGAAGGGATGGAGTCTACCCTCGACAAGTTTGCTGATGATACAAAACTGGGAGGAGTTGCCGATACACCAGAAGGCCTTGCTGACATTTAGCAAGACCTGGACAGCCTGGAGAGTTGAACAAAAGGGAACCTAATGAAGTTCAACAAAGGCAAGAGTAGAGTCCTAAGAGTAACCAGCATCTCAAGAGAAGTTCTCCTACCCCTCTGCTTTGCCCTAGTGAGAGCACATCTTGAGTACTGTGTTCAGTTCTGGGCTCCCCAGTTCAAGAGAGACAGGGAATGATTGGTGGGAGTCCAATGGAGGGCCACAAAGATGATTATGGGACTGGAACACCTGCCTTATGAGGAAAGGCTGAAAGACCTGGGTCTGTTTAGTCTGGAGAAGGGAAGACTGAGAGGGAATCTTATCAATGCTTATATACCTCAAGGGTGCATGTCAAGTGAATGGGGCCAGTCTCTTTTCAGTAGTGCCCAGTGACAGGAAAAGGGGCAATGGGCACAAACTAGAACACAGGAAGTTCCATCTAAACATAAGGAGAAACTACTTTACTGTGGGGGTGATGGAGCACAGGAACAGGCTGCCCAGAGAGGTTGTGGAGTCTCCTTCTCTGGAGACTTTCAAAACCTGCTTGGACATGTTCCTGTGGACCCTGATCTAGTCAAACCTGCTTTGGCATGGAGGCTGGACTAGATGATCTCCAGAGGTCCCTTCCAGACCCTACCATTCTGTGATTGTGTGTGTGTGATAGTTGCAGTTCACCTCTGCATTGTCTGATCTTCTTGGCTGTGGGTCTTCACTCTGTAAGGTCATCACAAGAAGAAAGGATACATTTCTCATCTATCTCCTACCCATTTTATTGGAGTGACAGACAAATTGTTAATATTTTAGGAATTCAAAATATTTAAATCCTTAAACTTAGCAGGATTTTGAAGAAATATGGGGGAAAAGATGTATTTTGGTCATTTTGGAACAAGGAGATCGGAGCTGAAGAGCTGTGTAGGTCAATACAGGTAGTCTTGTAATTTCAGCTGGTTTGAGAAAAATGCTGTTTCCATTTCTGAGAGGCGATTATGGTTAGTGTACTAGTAATTGCAGGTTTGATTAAAGACACTACCCCAGTCTTAGTATGTAAACTTAAAATGACATTTTGCTTAAATTGACCCCTTTTGTGACAACCAGTGGAGCCAGATGATATGTTTCCCTTCACCGTGAAATGCATTTAAACACAAGAATCAAATGCCTGTGTAGTGAGAACATTTTTATAATCCACTGTACCAGCTTGCTCACTTCCAGGATCTGACTGGTATTCTCATGAATTTTTTTTTGCTGTCACACTGAGATATTTCATTTCTAACTGGAGCTCAGCTGATGAGAAACATCAGAGTTTATGATTAGTCTGACAGCAGGACACACACAAAAATATAATTGAAATTATCTTATTTTATGCATGCATGTGTGCAAGACACTTAAAATGGTCACCTGAAAAGCCCACCCTCCCCCTGTCTTATGAAGGGAAATCTGAAAGCTAAGTATTTACTGGTATCATTCAAGCTGCTGCTAAGTCTCTCCTATTGTATTTTGCTTGGGCATTTGCTCAAAGCCACATACTCTGACTGCCCTGAAGATGCCAAGAAGCCTTTCTGGCCATGACCATCCTTCCCCTACCTTTGCCAGGGTCCCAGGACCTTGTTCAGATAAACTTGAAGTTGTCAGTCCCTTCCCCAGTAGCATCTATCTGCTCCTCAGCTTCACTGTTCCCCTCAGCTCAGCATTTACTGCACTACAAAAGAGTAAACCTTTTTTTTTTTTTTTTAGAATCCTTTAATATCTATATGAAATTCTATGTCACATACTTAGTTCCTGGTAATATATATGGTGCAATGACAAACTGAGACACATGAAATTGTGTGTAGCCATCATTTACTGATTTGGCCATCCTGTGCATGAATGTGTGTGAATGTGCATCTCAGTGATACACGTGAATGCTCTTCTAGACACTTTTCTTCCTCTATGAATACTCAAATCTGCATTTTATATATATTTGGGAGATTTTTTTTTCTACTTTTTAAGGCAATTGTATGCTTAAGGTACAAATATATCTATAAAGTTACGTACACAGTATGACAGTCTATTAAAAACAAGTGGACAGGGAAAAAAACCCCAAAAACATAAAGAAGGAGATGCTGTTCCATGGCATACCCCTGTCTGAGAGATGGGCTCATGTCATGGGTGAACATCTCTGCCTCCACGAGGGGGACCAGGTTAATGCTGCTGGCTCAGCTCCAGGCACCTCCACCAATTTACACCCACTCATCTTTTCATTCAGAGGGTGAGAAGCTGATTTTCAGAGAAAAGATATCGGGTAGGAGCTAGAGTGTTTGCACCTTAGCAAGCAACCTCCAGAGGCAAGACGTTGTTCTTTGTTAAAAGCAAAAAGTTAAAAGTGATTCTTCGGGAATCAATTCGTGGCACATGAGTTTTCTGATACTAGACTGTATGTGACAACTTAGATGATCAGAATGTGCATTGAACAGACGGTATATTCGGACAAGCTGCTGCAGATTTAACGATGCTAATTGGGGTTTTTGCAAGTCCACAATGATGCTGCAGAAAAAGAGGCAGCTTGGGATGTTCATTTAATCTGAAAACAGCTTTAAAAATGGGAAGACGTGTCCCTAAAGACAGTCTCTGCCAGATTAACCGCCTGGGCTCTGCAGCCCTCTCGAGGCAGTGTTATTCATTAACTTTAAAACTTGTAAGAGGAAGGCAGGCAAGATAAGCCTTGGGACAGTTTGAGGCAAGTGCTTTATAATGAAAAATATAGTGAAGTCAGGAGAACAGTTTAAACTGTACTTTTAAGTTCCTCATTTAATATGAGGAAAATTAGACACAATTATTTGACTGTGTTTCTTTATTTAGCAACTCTTAGTATGTTAAGGAGGAATTTGATAGGAAACACCTATTTTGGTTATTGTTAAAGCTTTTATTCTTAGGTAAACTTTTTTCCAACGAAAGAGAGAAGAAACATTCAAAAGCACTTCTGCAGACACACCCCAGAGTGGCAGCACTCAGTGCTGCTGAGAGCCAAACCACTTGTTTACATGCCTAACAGTAACCCCACAGATTTGAAAATGCTCTCCCTCCCCCAGCTGGTTCTGAATACTAATAGCTATATGTTTTCAGTTTCAATCCTGAAAAGGATCAACTAGGCACAGATATAGAGACTAGCCAGTTTTAGCAGCACATACCACTGTGTAATTCATACAAGCACACTAAGATAAATACATAGACACTGATGAGATTCAGTGTGCACAAAAGAGACACCTTGACACACTAATAACAAATAAAGCTGACTGGCATTAAACATGTCACTTCTACCAGTGTTCTACGTGTGACACCCATACACATTTCTTTTCACACTACACTATTACCCCTCATTCCCTAGCAAAGTCTCTCCCCAAACAGATGTTAAGTCAAATGGTAAGATACTTTCCTATCTCTGCATGTGTGTAAAGCAAGCATTAAGAAAATGAAAATAATGTAGACTGCAGAATAAGGATTACATGGTAGACTAGATTTTAAACATCAGATTTACACAAAAGCATTATTGTTTCACGTGAATAGGCAACTAAATATGGTGATGCAATGAATGAACAAATGTAGATACTGGACTTCTTTTATACACTCTTACTCCTACCTCACCATATATGTAATGTGATACAATAAAAGCTTTCATTTTGTATACAATGACAGAGCTTAAATGGCTACTTTTTTCTTATAGACAACTATCACCAAGATAAAGTTTGGAAAGAGATACACAGAGTTTTTGTTCTGGATATAAAACAGGGAAGGTTTGGGGGAAGATCTGTGAGAGATGATTTTTTATTTTTCTGAGAAAAATAAACAATTTTTTTATATATATAAACATATTAAGTGTCTTTTATTTCCATAGATAAGGATTTCCTCCAGGACCAAGCAAAGAGGAATAACCAAAACATCATCCTAGTTACACAATTAAATGTTTCAGAAAACTAGTAGAGAAGAGCCTTTGTAGTGAGAAAGAGGAATTACTGGTGTGCATTGCTCAGAAACTGGCTGAGCTCTTTACTGAGGCAGCGGTCACGCTGAAGAGCTGGATGAGGGACAATCCTCTCTTTGCAGACAGTGGAAGCATAAGAGAACAAGAAGTCAATCTATCTCATATTCCAGCTACTTACAGTACAAAACACAGCATGTACAGGATTCATGGCAGTGAAACCAAGTTAAAATTCTGTATTTATATTTTACTCTCTTCTGTAGGAATAATATGCAGAAAATCTGTTCAGAGAAGCCCTTGCATGTTAGAAATATTCAAACTAGTTGGAATCTTCTTCAATGTCCTGTTTAAACCCTTTAGGTACATCGCTTTGATGGCATGGTAATCCATAGGAATATATAGTCCCCACAAATTGAAACTTCATGTAGAAACCTATAGAGCATGCCCAACACTAATGAAAATGCCTCAGATTTGCTGCAGGACCACAGTGCATAACTACCATGAGCATGTGAGCTAATGGATGCAAGATGGGTGGTAAAGAGAATGTGCACAGCCATGGCATAGAAATTTTAGGATTTTTCAACAAGAATGAGACTGCTATATGAGAGGAAATCCTGGCTTTAATTCCTCAAGATTTACCCAGTGTACATCTCTGGGGGAGAAAAGAGGCAGTTGTCCAGAAAAGCACCCAAGCAGTCAAGCAATAATCCTCTCTAGCCAGTAAGTCAGTGAGGTTTTGTGGTGTTTTCCCTAAGTGAAAAAGCATCAAGCATTTGAACATTTTATGTTTGGTTTAGGCTTTGGTTGGTTTTATTTGTTTGTTTTTGTTGTTTGTTTTGGGTTTTTGTTTGTGTTTTTTTTTTTTTATTTGTTTTGTTTTTTTTTTTCCTTTTCTTTTGTTTTATAATAATTGTGGTAAAATAAAGAACTGGTAAAAGGAAAGAGTGAATTTTGAGAAATTTCATGTTAACCTTTCTTGCCAACAAATTGCATATGACTTGGCCCACAAGTGGTGCCTCTGCTTGGGTGGTGGGGGTCAGTCTTCTTCATCAACAGCAATACCTTGAGTGCAGGGCTGCTGAAACACAGTGTGTATAAGTCTGGCTTAAAGGTATGCCCATGGGGAGGAAAGACTATCCCAGACCTTACTATCTTAAGTTTTAAGCTGCTTGTCCTAGCTTCTAGATGGAGTAGTATTTGTATTTCACAACAGCTGCGTACCCTACATAAATAAAACTCTCTACTTCATACCCAGTTCTCCCCTGGGAGAGGGGAGGAACCACAGGCCTTGGTAGAAGCAGCTCGTGGCAGATTCAGGTCAGGACTCTATAAAAAAGAATAAGCAGACAATACCTCCAGGAGCTATCTTTGCTTTCCCAAGAAAAGAGCCACATATTTACATGCTGTATGCTCTTCCTGAGTTCATTTTTTAAAAATAAACATCAGAACCATGGGATTTCTTGTTTCCTTCCAAATATGAAATGTAGCACATAAAAAAACCACAGGTCTTTAAACAATGCACTTTGTTTGCACACTTCAGTTAATTGCTGCTTATCCTGTCCTGTGAGGAAAAAATCTCATCTTACAGCCTCTTTCCACAGTGTTTAACTTTGATATAAATATGTGCAGTCCTCATGTTAGGGTATTTTTCCCTTAACCAGAAACAGTTGGCTGGAGCTTAACTTAAATTGATTTTTTTTAGAGACATAATATAACATTAAGTGTCATTATACAGTAAAAGAATTGGCTTGTGTCTCATGCCTTATGTTCTTTAGATCCAGACCATATTACTGCCTCAGTGAGCCTGTCTCACTGTGTGACCTGTTTAACTGTAATCATACCTTGGAGTCTTTGATTACAGTAAAAGCTGATGCCATGATGAAATTCCCTTTAATATTTACATTGGGAGACCTGTTGAAATGATGCAATGTCCTTCTTATCTGAAGTGCATTACCTCAGTGTGTCTGTGAATCAGCATCATTAGATCTGCATGAGCTATTCCTCAAAAAAGATTAAAAAAATATTCCCTGTTCTGGGAATGGGGGGAAAAGCACTGTTAATAACAATTCTCATTTTATTTAGAGCTTATGACATTTTTGTCCTTGTTCTGCTTTTCCCTTCACTTAGGGTATTTAAAAGTTGAGAGTAAAGCTGATGATGAAGCAGTGGATGGACAGAGATTTTTGGTGTACACTGCTGGTTTTTCACAAGAAATTGCTGAAAAAAAGATGCAGAGGAGAGTCTGGTTTTTGTTTGTTTGTTTGTTTTCCTTTTTTTTTTTCCATTCTAGTCCTTTCTTAACAAGATTACCTATGATTTACCTATGTCTGGTATCTGAATGTACAAGGTATGCCTTCTGTGGATAGTAGCTTACTCAAGGCAAGATAAGATGGCAAAAGAATAGTGAAATTGCTATGTTGCAGGAGTGCCACTAATAATTCTACCTAAATTTATACTGGAGTTTGTACTGAAACAGGAGTTTAACTTTTTGTTGCATTTTACACAAATTGTTTGGTTTTATTTGGGATAACAGCAAATGAATATGTTGTGATTTCAACAACAATTTACATTTTGTCTTATTTGTCTGGGCAGAATTTTAAGTCTTTATCATTTTATATGGCTTTTCTGGAGAAAAAAAAAGAAGTGATAACTTTTCAGTATTATAGGCGTCCTTTCAAAATACCAAAGCTTTTATCGTCCTTTCCATCTATCTCAGCATCCAAGAACATGAAAAAAAAATAATGTTGTCCATTCTTCTGGGATGAATATCATATCATATCATATACAGAAAGACTCTTTGTGAATCATAGATTGAAAAAAAATTTATACCCATATTTGAATTCATCATTGCTGGTCACTGTGGATGATCCCAGGAAAGGAAGTGCATGTTATTTGTTATTTAAGCCCTAAACCCTCTTGCCAATGCAACTGTATGAATAGGACTAAATTATTGTTTCACATTGATGAAGTCACAAGAAACAATTTTCCCCTAAAAAACATTTTGATGAGATTTTGTTTCTTCTAATCAACATTTTTCTTCATATTCTTTCTCTTTGATTCTCTGTTTTGCCAACATGGGCTTTTAGCTATCAAGACTTAGAGTATATTAATATTAGTGTTAGGGTATTATTAGTATTATTGCTATTTTTGCCAATTTTTCAATTAATCAAAAAGTTATTGTATAACAATATTAGATATATAAAATTCTGACATAATAATTTGTCAGAATTTGTGACAGTGTTATGCAGTCAATCATATGTGTCAGCCAGAATGTTAAGAACTGGATGTGATGATCAATATCACTCAGTTTCAAATCTGGATTTCATACAAACATTATGATTTTTATATGTTTATTCTATTCTGAAACAATTTAAAAGATTAAAAAAAACCCCAACAATCAAAGAAAAAAGACTTTTGGCTATAATGTCTAGACATAGGTTTTGATTCAAATGTAGTTTTTCTTAAAATCAAGTTACACCCTATTGAATTAGGTACCTCAACATTTGCTCGTTGACATTATGACATGTAATCTTATTCACATTACTGTGAGCCTGATAATGTCACTTGCCTGGACTGGCTGGTATTGTAGTGGAAATCTGATGAAAATACTTGTGGAAGCTGTTCAGGAAGAGAAAACTGCACTTGCGGTCTATATAAAACACCATACATACTGATTATTTATATACATGCATACAGGGATATGTTTATCGTTACTGAGTTTTACATCAGTTCTGCTACTGTCTATGATTTTATTTCCTGATAAAGACTCAAACTGTAATATAAAAATGTAACTGTGAAAGTGAGAAAATTTCTTGTATATATATTGTATGTATTTTTTATAAATGGAGTTGCACGCACATGGAAAACTGCAGAAAATATATGTAAACAGTACCTCCCCTCCCCCCTCCAAGAACAGTGATCCCACTGCTAACACTGTAAGAACCTCCTAGGTTGATCAATATTTTATTTCACCTCTATTTATGTCTGTAAGTCACTTATCTGTCATATTCAGATGTGATTTCCTTGGGGCAGAAACCATCTTTTTGCACTATATTTGAATAAAGCATTTTATCGGGGAGCTGTGCTCTGTGGTAAGATCTTGTGCACTGATACATAAAAATAGCATCATTACAAGGTATTTTGAAGCTAACAAGATCAAAAATGGCATTATGAATGTTCTAGACTTCTTGGCAATGAATGGTTATTGATACAGGTTCAGACAGCCTGTAGCATTTTATCTAGGAGTTACTGCAGCAAGAGCAGCTTTCAAGAACCATCTCTTTAGAGGAAAAGAGTATCTGATGCCAAGAGACATTTAAAAAAGTCTGAGGGACAGATACTGAAACCCTCACTCCCATTACACAGTACTGGATTTTACATCTGATCTCATTTCTTCTGCTAGAAACGAGATCTCACTGCTGGTAGCATATCTGTCTAGTGAATTCATCTAGATAGAGGAGCAGAACTGGGTCCCTAGCTGGGATGGACTGTCAGTACCATCATGTACATCCATTCCCCACGCAGACTCTAGATTTCACTTAACCTGCTTGTTTTACTGGTTACACAGAAAATTCAGAGAAATGTTCTAGGAAAAGGGGTGATCTGCTTTAAAACAAAATGGTAGAAAAAGCTGTTGAAAGACATAAAGTAACTTTCTACACCTCCCCAATGTATTAGCACAGATATAATTTCATCCACATGGAGCTCGAATAAACTGGAAGAAACTTCTGTGCAAGTTTTCAATGAGTAATGCAGGGTTTTTTACTCTTCCTTCAAGAAACTATATTATTTATTTTAGGGCCTTACTAAATCAGGTATTTAAAGTTGGTCATGCTGTATAAACATGATATGAAAGTAATTACTTACTATAATGTAGTTGAACTAAAATTAGACACTGATCCTGCAGTATCTATTTATCATAGGCCATTGATTTTTAAGAACTGTTTTCAGCTTGATGTTGGACAGCAATAAGAAGAAAATGTCACTTCCAGAACAAGTATTACAAATGTCAGGCCGTATATTTAATACTTAAAGAGCTTTGTATCTTTGGGTGTAAATCTTATCTAAACTCTGCAGTGGTCCCAGAAAACAACATGCTCTATTGATGCTTTCTCATTCAAGAAAAACTGAAACACAATGAATCTAAAATGTTTACCTAAGTAAATCAGGGACACAAGAGATAAGTGCTATTGCAAAAATTCCTTGGGTGGGAAAATGTTAAGTAATTGAAGATAAACTCTGTCTAGGATTTTGACAAGTTTTGATTTGGAGTTTCAACTTACCTGACTGAAAGGGTTAGATAAACCTCAAATGGCAATATTCCCAAAGTAGTATTTCTTTCTCAAGAAAAAATCCATACTTCAAATTAGAATTAATTCATAGACAGACATAGATTATCCTCATGATAACAGTGGATAAGAGATATAACCTATTAGGAAATTGGTCATGCACAACACCAGGAAGGGTTCAAAACACCTAAGAGCAAAGTGAGTTGCAAAGATCCAAGGAAAGTCTTTCTACCTTTAATGAGGTTTGTGAAAATACTTTTCTGCTAGTATCACTCTCTTGCTTTCCTTCCCTCCTAAGCAGTGAAGATTCCTTCTAAGCTTACACTTGTGCTTATGTTTTTGATGTGGAAGCCAAGAGTGCTTATCTTGGCTAGGGCTACAGTTCATGGTAGAAAAGACTCAGCTGTGTGCTTTTACTCTAGGCTATCTTGAGTCTGGTGCAAAAGAAATCCATATCTGTGAGCCAATGTCCAGCTATGATGCATTCTAATGGACGTCTGTATTGGTACAGATGGGGTACCAGGTCGGTGGGACGTGCTGGAGAGAAGACCTTTCCTGATAGACATGAATGTTCAACAACAGACCATGGTTGATAATTCTTCAGAATGGAAGGGCAAATGATGGGCCTAACACTCTCCTGGCTGTTATTCTAAAGGTTACTGAAGATATGATAATTTGGAATGGGTAATGCTGTACTATTAAAAACCAGGAATATAGGAATTGCACATTTAACTCAGAAAAACATATAGCTCTTCTTCATTGTTGCTCTTCCCCTGGAAAACATTGGATATTTTTCAGGCATCCTCCTGCCTGAAATGAGCCCCTCTTAATCTAAACAGAAATATAAGCAGAAAGAAGTCTGTACTGATCCTACTCTTGGTATTGAAGAAACTGCCTAAATGGCCTTATTTTCTATGCTTTTCTGCAGGTTATTTCCTTCTCAGTATCTAATTCATTGATACAAAACAGAAAAGAGTATCATTTTGCCAGGCTCTTCAAGGGATAATGAATGTTCAAGTACTTTCACCTTCCCCAGCGGGACCTGTGATTGAAGAAAGAGTTGTTCCATGCTGCTTTTGTGCCTTGACTGCCTCCTGTTTCTCTTTTCTCTACTCCATCCTCCTACATGTTAGATGTGACTTCATCAGCAGCTTAAGTGGTGGAGAGCTTGGCATGCTTCAGGAAAGGGGCTGAGCTCCCCCACAAACACCACTTTCCATAGTCACAAGCTCATGGGCAGTGCTGGGTTTCAGACTCAGAACTGAATGTCCGTGGGACTTAAACAGTTTCCCTGTCTGCCTCTGCTGGCTGCTCTCACTTGTTGATTTATGTTTGAGATGCTCAGAGCTGGGGGATAAATCTGGTTATGTAATAGAAATTTGATAACAAAGAAAGTCAATACGGGAGGGGAGTAGAGCTGAAATTACACACTGGCACTGCTTTTTATTAACCCTTTCAAAGTTAACCTCAACTGCTTCTCACAGACAAGTTGTCTGAATTTAGGGAGAAGATTTTCTCATTACTAGTAGCTGCACCAGATTGACCAGTCTTCCCTCTGTATTGCTGAAGCCAAACAGAATAATTTTCTAGAAATAGTATCCTTTTGCAACAAAATATATTTGTTTACAGAGAAGGGCCGTCATAAGAAAACCCAAAATATCTTTATATCCTTGCTTTGGTTAATAATATAATGAAAAATGACCAATTCTTTCACATCAGGCAGAATATCTATATAAATATATTAAGTTATTTAAACAAACATAGATATTTCATATGACCAGTGTTTCAAACTTGGACAGGTTTTCTGAGGGAAAACTTCTTTTTCAGTTTGTTTGCTTCTTTGATTTTTGTGGCACTTGTTAATTTCTTAGCCACAATTTTGCAGCTGAGCCCTGAGGTCTACAAAAGCAGGATGAAGGTTTGGCAGGTCCACAGAAGGACTTCTGACAGCTACAGTCTGAATCATTCCTCATTTTAAGCAATAAAGAAAACTTAAGGTTGTAGTTCTTTCAACCATTCATACATAAAACTCTCACTTTCTGTTCTCATAATCTGATTCCTGCTGTTATTAGAAATCTCATTGTTATTAGAAACTCATTTATCACTGATCTTTATATTCATGGCTTCATTATTTGAAGTCCTGATAGTGATACAATTTCAGTTTTTCTTTTTTCTTGACTGAAGCAAGGGGATTTGCATATTTGATATCTGGGATTTACAAAGAACCATGGAGATGAATGTGAATAAAATAATTATCTGTTCTTCAAGGTGAGCTTTGCTTCTCATGAATATAAGTAAAATACTTTTTATTTTATATGCATGTGCTCTTTATAAAATTCTGGTAATAACATGATCCTTCTGTTACTCAGCATAAGATGACTTGAATCATCAATCACTGAAATATATGTGAAAGACATGAACAGAGTTGGTACAAAGCAATATGTCATTAGTGTCCCAAGAGCAGTATTATGAAATATGAAGCTAACACTGTTGTAAAAACTTGTCTGGAAACCATTACTTGAAGATTGGAAGAAGTCTAAAAATCCCACTTTGTCCAGGTGCTCCTGAAGTTGCTTAGCAACTGCCTCCTTAATCACCTTCTCCAAAAAGGGAGGTTTGACAGAGGATAGCAATTAGATGGTTTCTTGAGGAGGGTCAAGACCTCATCATACTGTAGCCAGGATGTCATTTTGCCCTTCAAAAAGAGGTGTTAATGAAATGCCCGTCCACTGGGAAAGTGCTTCCTCACTGACTTTCATAAGTCCTGTGGTTTCCTCACTGGGGTTCTTCAGCTGCTCCTGAGACAAGGCACTGTCAAAATCAGCCCTGGGTGTGCTCATGACCTCTTGTTCTGACATCTCTGGTGGCTGACAGCTACAGATATGATTTTGCCTATCATAAATATGAAGATGAATTTGCTTATTTCCTGTCTCAGAGAAGAGGAACTGACAGGGAACACAACTCTCCTTATTAGCTTTGCCAAGCAGCTCTAAACTGTGTGCATCACTACCGTAAATAATATTCAGACAGGAATTTGAGGTAAAAGAATTGTAGTGAAGTACATAAGGAAAGGGAAATTATCTGGGGGGGTGGTAACACTTTGGGAAATAATTTCCTGTCATCACAAGAAATTCCAATCTGTAATTCTACGAATGAAAATACAAATATGGTCTTTATCTCACTCTTCTCCAACTATTAAAAAGGACTTCAGTAATTTTTTTTTTCATGTCCATGGAAGCGAAGGGGACACTGACTTCCTTGGCTTTATCTGTTTCCCCTGTAACTGAATCATCTTTCCTATTCAGCAACAGTTTCACATTTTCCGTACAAGGTCTTCTTCTTGTGTACTTATTATTCATTGAATTTTAAATGTACTATAGAATCAGCTTTGTTTACATGTATACTGGGAGCTCTTTCAGAATACTGAAGAATATTACTCAGCAAGAAATATATTTTTACCTTGGCTAGCTTTATAGTAGAAACTAGAATATTTGTAACAGTGTGCAAAGTAAGACCCTAATCTAAGAAAAAATGAAGCAAAATGTGGTTTTTGATGTTGGATCTGCATGCACTTTTTAAACTTAGCATGTGTGTTTATACTGGTTAATCAAACTAGAAAAGAATAAAAATACCCAATACATTTTAAAACACTAATGAAGATTGTAAAATACCCCTCATGTTTGAACCCTTCCCTGCTTTTCCAGGTAAATGACTGATCTGTTCTCAAACACATGTAAAGCTGAAAGTTTCAAAACAGACCTGCAAGATACTCTTCATTATCATTATTTTTACTATTGTGACTTCCTCCTTTCTTCATTCCTGACTGTAAAATCCCTTGAAGCAGATAAGCGTTGGAAAGATGAATAATCTGAATAATCTCCTCTGTTTGAGAAGGTTCTGGGGCAAAGTCAGAGTCTACTGCTGAAGACCTGAGAAGCCTGTCCTGCAATGCAGTCAAAAGCCTTGAAAGTTACTTTGCAAGGGTAATTCTATAACCTCAGTCAGACTTATATGATTCTCAAAATGTAGGAAGGGAAATGATGTTTACTGGGTTAATAAAAAAAAAAAAAAAAAAAAAAGTGAACGTTTCAATGCTTTGTGTTATTTAAAACATAATTGTTTACATTAAATTAAAAAGCCCTCTATATGCATTGGTGTAACACTGCACAGCATTAATTTATTTAATGTGTAAAATTAAATATAATCAAAATGCCATTTCAGTTAATCAACAGAGGGAATAATATGTACTCTAATCAGAGTTCTTTACAGAAAATGTTGTTGTTGATGCTGTTATTTGGGATATTTTGCATGGAGGTTGATTGTATAGTTTTGTATAGTAAAAGACTTTGGTGTTATGTGAAAATTGTTCTGTGTCTCTTCATTTTCTCATTTTGTTATATTTCCTGCTATCTGGAAATGCTGTATTCCTTTTCTGCCTGGGAAATTACTAAGCTTATGACAGGATCTTATGAATTTAAAGCTGAGGGAAGCACAGAGCAGAAGAGCAAACAACACTGGGAATGTTTTATCCACCAGCTAATTATTAAGAAAATATTCAGAGGAATCAAGTAAACATTTCCCTCAGTTAATTTATTTTGTGTCCTTTCAAGCACTGCAGATCTTTTAAGTGCATTGCAAGGATTGCAGTAGTAGGTCATAGCTGACAGGTCCTTCTGGGCATAAGAATTATGGCTAGTTAAGAGAAAAATGAATGGGGAAGAGGTGCAGGACATTCATCATCTACCTAACCAGAGCAGAAAAAATAGCTGGTTTTCTATGCATTGTTCCTTCTCTCAGTGTCCCCCTTAAAAGGGCCAACAGTATAATTTTTCCTGGTATTCAATGGGATTTCCAGCACCTACTAGAGACAGAGGAGTTTTCTACAAATGACCAGTCTTCTGCAAATCTCAGGTAGTTTGCAGACTGTATCGTGGGATGTCTTCCGTCTGTTCTTCATGGAAGGTGGGCAGATGGATCTGACATTTTTACATTTAAGCTTTGTTAATCAGGTCACCTTAGCATTGCATCAGGAACACACTTACCCATCACAATGAATGTTTAGGTGGGTAAGGATCATTCACTTGTTCTTACCAGACAGGTTAGTCAGAAATGGAAGGCACTTAAGTCAAAGTGGGGTTTCCCATCTTAAACTTGAACATTTCCAAGGACGCCTAAAGTGCATGAGCTCACCCACTGCAGTTTTCACCCCACAGAGGTACTCAGGCTCTCTACAAGGCTGAGGGGGGAAGATTACTCCTTCAGAGTAATTTCTGGAAACACCTTTTACTCTACACTGACAGAATATCTGAATATCTAAAATACACACCCTCATCTTCATTGTTGAGATTACTCATTCATTGGGGTACTTAATTTAAGATCCTACCATTAAAAACAGGGCCTGGAATCACCTAGTCTTAAACATTTTATCTTGGAATTGAATTATTCTTAAAGAATTTAGGAACTAGTACTTAGCAGACTACAAGCATGTTGTTTTTCTTCATTCTGGTCTTTATTAGGAGCATCAGTAGGCAGAGCTATCAGCTTCAAGAGGTAATCTTTCATGATAATAATCTAATCCAGACATACATAAAACTCTTCAGGCTAAAAATGTAAAGTCTGCCCTTTAGTATCCTTACTTTTCATAGTGTGAAGTACTGTATATGTATTCAATTTTGTTAACAATTGTAAGGGATTTTTGTTGGATATGTTTATCAGTAATAATTAAAAATAGAACATTTTGATTATGAATATTATAATATTTTTCAAGTTAGAATTCATTCCCAGGAAATATCAGTAATATTGTAATTACACACAGTGGTACACATTTTGTAATTAATATCTGTGAAACTTCAGAGACCTTCTATTTTCTGTTGCATTATTATTTTATTTCATTTGTAGATGTTGGGGGTTCAGTCTGTGTTAATTATCACAAACAGCATCTGGCCCAAACAGTTGAGAGGGGCTGTAGCTGGGACAGGCAATAGCTGGGATAAAGAAGTGAATTGGCCAATGGGATATTCAATACAGTACTGAGTCATGCCCCTATATAAGGGGAGGGCTGGTGTGGGGTTGGAGTGCCTGTTTTCAACTTGCTTCAGTGTGTCAGGAACAGGGAAATTTGGTGTCTCATGCACAGGTAGAGCCTTCCTGGTTTCTATTACTCACTTTGTATATAACTTCATTAGTACTGATGTTTTCTTCTCTCTTTGTGTTGTTTTATTAAACTATCTTTATCTCAATCCCCAGAGGTTCACCTTTTGTTTTCTTTCTCCTGATTTTCCTTCCCATTCCACAGGAAATTGTGTGTGTGTGTGAGTGGAGCAGTGCGTGAGTGGTTGCTTGGTGGTTAGCTGCCAACAGAGGTTAAACCAAGACAGTGGAAAAATAGTATGTTCTAATTATCTTATCATTATCTCTCTCACACAGAAAAACATATCTTGGAACATACATCCCTTATATTTTATTCAAATTTATGACTCGGCAAAACTACCACTTTCATATAAGTTTGAGGGTTACTTTTTAGATACAAGTTACTTTGTGGTATCCTAGAGCAAAAATTGCCAGTGGGTGAGTTACTCTTTATTAAATGGTTGAATTCTGAGACTATAAATTTATTATATAAAAAAGCATATATGTATGATCAGATACTACCGAGTAACTTACTGACAGCCTATAAATGCATAATGTTGTCTGCCCTCTTCTGACTTTTTATGTGTTCCTATGCTTATTCAAAGGAACATTTAATAGCATGATTAACTTTATACGTGCCTGCAGTCCAGTGAAGTTAGTGAAATCAAACATGGATAGAAATTCACTGTGTTCAAGTAAACAAAACTTAATGCAATGGTTAAGGAAGTTATTGCTGACTTATTGAAAGTAATACAGCAGACCTAAAGAGCAAATGGAGCTAAATAAAAAGGTAAATCTAAACAAAGTTTAAAAAAAAAAAAAAAAAAAGGACAGAAGACAGGCCAATGTTGCAGACATAATGAAAAGGCAATAAAGTAAACCACAATGGGCTCACCTCTTTAAAATTCCTCAGCTCTTAATAGCAAAGTATATGCTCCACACCATCTGCCAGTTGTAAACAGAAAGAAAATCACAAATACAGGTACTGTAAAATACAGCCTAATTAGTGTACTAAAACTTAATATATTTGAGATTTTTTGTAAATATAAAAACTATTATAGTAGAACAAACCTATCCCCATGACAATATAATGGAGAAGCTTATGCTTCTGTAATGAAATGTTTCATTATTCTACATCATGCCTTACTAAATATATTATAGAATCTCATGTATAGCAATTAAAATGGTAATATACAGGAGCAGACACACAGAATTTGAATCACTATAGACTACTGAGCAGACTACCAAGACTGACTAACTTTTTTATGGATCTGTCATTCTGAGATGTGATTTGCTTGACCTTTATGACTTTAGATAGGACTCTTCAACAAGATGCAGCAAATCCTTCTCAATATATCCAACAGTAATTATTTATTCCAATTAAAGAAGATTATATTTAATAAATCCATTACATGTATAAACAGAAATATTATTTTCCCAGCATTTAGACCATCCACTCTACAGAGTTGAGGACAGAGCTGCAAAAGCCACAGCAAGGAAATAGCAATGATGCAGAACAGCTATGGAAAGCACTGAATTTCCTCCCACAACTTTCATAAACAAAAGCATAGCTTTGAAGGACCAACTTCTTTCCCTACCTTGGCCATTCAGGAATTATGAGAAACACTGTGGGATGATTTGGCCCATTTGGGAGCCAGTAGGAACCTCAAGGAGGATTCAGTCTACACAGTAAATCACCACCATTTTTTTTTTTTTTTC